>JAHFWL010000084.1:0-50940 GCA_021292165.1 Shinisaurus crocodilurus | reverse complement strand
TTAACTTATCTCCAGCATTGGACAGATGCTAAGAACCAGATAGGGATGGTTCATAGCCCTACTGGCTAAGCCCATGGTCTGTTTTAGGGTTCGCATTACACGACAACCCCCAAGTAGGGTTGCATATGCAACCTAGTGCCCATGGGCACCGGCAGCTTGTCATGGGTTAAATAACCCATGACAAGCTGCAGCGTATCATCCAAACCCGGTCAGACAGTCTTGGGGCACCTTACAGTACAATCCTATATGTGTATTCCTACTCTCAGATAAGTGTGTACTGTATAAGATTACAGCCTTGAAGACTAACAAATACATTATGGTATAAGCTTTTGTGGTCTAGAATCCATTTCATCAGATGCAATAACTATTAGCTTAAGTTGGCAGGTATATGACACTTTACCGTATAGGCCTTACAATCAGCAAGGTGTATAAATATTATACTTCACATATACACCAAACCAGACATACCCGAGACGTACCATAACCAGATATATATTGTCTAATATACTAACCACTAAATAAGTTATGCACAATGCATTTCATATCCTTAAGGTAGTAAAGGTTTCGGTTTCATGTTACTTATTACTACATATATATTGATTCGCCCTCCCCAAAAAGTGTCTTCATTCATCCAAACTTCCCAAAATTTTACACATGTGTGTATAGGATTTAGGCTACAATCCTATACACACTTACCTGAGAGTTAAGTCCCACTGAACTCAATAGGGCTTACTTCTGAGTAGACATGTATAGGATTGCACTGTAAGTCAGACAAGGAGTACATTAAAACAAAGTCTATAGTCCCTACAAGATAGCTTCTCCCCTAAGAAGTACCCAACAAATGAATCACTACAATCTTAATGTACCAAGGAAAGTGACATGAAGGTTCATATAGAACTCCAAGAAATCACCTTTGCTTAATTTAGTCCGAACTGGGATCCCAGGCTTGTTGCTCTCCTACAAAGCCAGAATAGTAAGCCTAGGGTTCTTCTTGGCTTCCAATTCTGGCTTGTTAAGAAAGCAATGAGCCAGGGATCCCAGTTCAGATGTAACACTAAACAAACCACGGATGGAAGTTTCTAGTTTGTTTCACATTGACTGAGTTCATACACATGATGAGCCATGTGGTTTATAAACCAAGGGTGGTTGTTGTGCTGTCTGAACCCAGCAGCATGGTGCACAAGCCACTCTGGCTGGGTTCACAACAACACAAGTCACTCCAGCTTATAAGCAACCATGGCTTATCGTGCTGTGTGAACGCAGTCATTGTCGCTGACAGGAGGAGCCAAACAGGAGTGACTGGGCAGTGTGCACCAGCATGCTTGCTGGTTCCCAATAAACCAGATTTCTGAAGATTCTGACTTATTGTTATGTGTGAAGCAACTCATAGTATTTTAAAATACACACACAGTATCAGCTTTTGACTATCAAATTTAATTTAAAAAAACCTTTCAAACATCTATATACAGTTAAGACCCATTTGTGGCCTTCTGTGTTCATTCCTGACTGCAGGCTACCCAAGCAAATAATTACTGATCTCACTCCCACAGATGATTGGTAAGCTGCAACACCAGTGGCACCTCTACCATTTTCTTTTTTGCTGCTTACTTAAAAAAAAAAAAAAGGACAGGGCTTCCCTGCCTCCATCAGTAACATAGCACAAATAATTTCAGCGGAGCAGCTTCTCTCATCCCTGCATGGCAAGCTACATCTGCTGAAACCCTCTTCTACACAGGCCAGCTCTTAAAATTGCAGGAGCCCTGTTGTCCTCCTTAGCATTTGATCATTCTCAAAAAAGGAGAAAGACAGACATAACCAATTATAATTTAAATTAAATTTCATGTTTCAGGTTGAGATTAAAGGTAGGTCCTGGATCTGATAAGGCTGAAGGGTACTGCCACATTATATACCAAGCAAATAAAAACTTTATTTCAAGACAAAACATAGGGAGAATTCTCTCTCAGTGTTGTTAGTCACTATCCAAAAGGTTACTTTGATATTCACAAAAAAAATATGCATACACCTCTATCACAGCCATGTTGGATGTACTTGGAGAGCAGAGGTTTCTGCTTTTAGCTGGTACCTACTAAACCACTACTAAATGCTAAATTTTCAAAATTTAAATAATTTGTCTCATTTCTTATAAAGGTAAAAAAGGCACTGTACATAAAACAAAGTTACATTATAATAATAAAATAGCATATAGTAATTGAAGTGCAAGATCAACAGAAAGGGAATACAAGCATGCAGATCACATGTCAAAAGGAGGTAAGTTTCCATGCCTCTAAAAATGTAATGTCTCTACAGGCTCTAATTCTTTTAATAAATCACCCTGGCCAATATAGGTCCATACATATGCTAACAATCAACTTTGTGGAATATCCTGAGAGCCAGATGCACCTTGTTCTCTCTGAATGTTCCAGTAATACTTACAAAATTAAAATCATATAGATCAATGCCATCTTAAACACCCTCAACACAACTACCATGAAATTTAACACTACATATTTGTGCACTTTTACCATTGCAAGTCTCTTAAACAACTTGTTGTTGTTGTTGTTGTTTTTAAAAGGCAAATAATTAATCTGGAGCTGAACTCTTTATCCTAATTCAAAATGTAATTTTCTCTTAGTTCTCTGAACATGGTCCCTGTGTTTGAAAATAGAAGTCCATTTTGTTATGACCTTCTGTCTCAGTCACTTGCAATTGACTTCAACAATGTATGAATATGAGCATGTACTTCCACGAAACAAGTCACAAAACTCATGACAGCTAAAGAGAGCTGTAACCATGAGGCGAATCACCCTTCCAGAAACTATCAGCCAGTGACGGCTTTTAGTTACTGGGTCCATTAGAAGAAGCGGGAATCCCCATTCAGATCCTACTATGACACACACACCAAAATATGGTAAAAACACAACCACTAAGCAGAGCTATTAACCACTAAGCAGAGCAATAGCTCAGTCAAATTGGACTAATACAGACCCTATATCCGACAGCAAAGGGAACATGTCAGGGCACATTTACAACACTCCTCCCTTCAAAAACAGTCACGTGCAGAGGCCAGCGATCCACATCCGTTCTTAGCAGACGTGGAAAATATTTGTAAGCCACGCGGGTACAAGGTTTTTTTGTTTGTTTTGTTTTGCTTTTTTTTTTCTTCAAGAAGGAGTGGAAAGATGGGGGAGGTCTATCTTTCACAGCCACGAAGGAACGCGATCTGATAACAGAAGCAGCCTAACCGACGTTTGACCAAGGATTTGCATATGCAAGTCTCATCCGGGAAAGGAGGCAATAGATAGACAAGAAACTGAAAGTAAAGGCTTGCGGGGGAGGGCTAGGAGGCAAGTAGAGTCATTCCAATTGACAGGGAACGGATTAAAACTGCTTCACTTCCCGGCAGCGACGATGGCCTCGCTTACCCCACTTACATTTCCCTTCCCTTCCCAGGATTCATCAACAAAGCCAAGCCAGCGCTGATGGGGATGGGGGCGGGGAGACTTTCTGGCATTTTCACAAATTCCCTTTTGCGGTTTGCAGACAATTCCTTCAGATACTTTCCCCCTAATAATGTGTATTCCACGAATATTCGGATGGGAGATGGGGGAGAGAGAGACGCTTCTGCCTGTACTCCTGCCTTCCACCCCCAAGACAAAAACCTGACAGACCAGCTTCGCCTGGTTAACACGTACACACCTCTCAGATGATTTCCTTACCCATCCCCATTTCCCTAACTACACACACACACACACACAGAGCACAATCTTTTAACTAAGAAGGGAGGGAAATTATAGTTCTGTGGACTCAGGGGGACTTTCCAGAGCCAGTTTATTCCCAGCCTCCCCTGACAAGTAAAGACTTCCATAACAAACACACACACACACACACACATGTAAACCGATAGAGGGGACATAGATGGGGAGGGGACACAGATGGGGAGGGGAGCACTCTCCCCCCCCCGCAACAGAAATGGTCCCCCAACCCCGCCGGGACTTTCCAGCCTGAGCCCCGCGTCCCCTGCCCGCCCAATTATTACCCTCACATATAGTACTTCGATATATATATATATATATATGGGGAATAAGACATAAATATCTGTTCTTCCCCTCCACCCTGATGACGGGAGGGTGGACCCCCCACCCCCACTCTTATCTGCGGGCCCATCGGCTCCACTGAGAGGGAAACGCCGAGAGGGCTCGTCCACCTCTGCCTCTTCGGCCGCCGCCGCTGAGGCCGGGTTCAGCCCCGGAGCGGCCGCTGCCATTTCTCCATGGGCCAAAAAGCTCGGTATGTCGCCTCCGACGGAGCGAAGCGGGCCGGGCCGGGGAACAGCGGAGTGAACCCCCCTCCCGTTCGCCTTTCCTTACCTTGTTTATGTGTCAAAGGGAAGCGTCACGTCGCTCTCCCTCTCTCAGGCCGAACAGCGGCGGGAGGAAAACAGCCGGCAGCGGCAGCAACAGCCGGGGGAGAACCAGCTCGGGGAGGCGGGGGGGGGGGCGAGGGAGGCTCCTCGCTAGCAGCAGCAGCCGCCCAACGCCGGAGGAGGAGACACAAGGAGGCGGGAGGGAGCTGGGTCCATGCGATAGCTCTGGCTGGCTGGCTGGCTGACTGGCTGGCTGGCCGGCCGCCCTCCTTGCTTGCCTCACTCACTCAGTCGCCTGCCCGCTTAAAGGCTGCCAGGCAGACTGCGCGACTCCCGGCCCTCTGTCTCTGCTTCTGCACATGCTCGCGCACCTGAAGCGCCTTCGCCTAGTAGGCATGTGCGCACGGGAGGCTCGCACATGCCCATTCGCGAGGAGACGCTGCTACCGCTGTGACGAGTACTACTACTGCTGCTGCTGCTGCTGCTGCTGCTATTCTCTTATTGCTGTTGCTTGCTCACAGCAGCAGCAGCAGCAGACCCGGCTCGTTTTGCTGCACGCGGAAGAACGACAGCCTAAGAAATGGGTAATTTAAGTCCGCCTCTCTATCTATGAAATGGGTAATTTATGTCTGTCCGGCCTAACAGTGCAGTTCTATACGCGCCTACTCATAAATAAGACACAGAGTTCAGTGGAGCTTACTGCCAGATAAATGGATATAGGATTGCAGCCTACATAAAATAACATACACAGTGGGGTAGAAGAAAATCAGGAGAGATTGTAAGGTAAGTATGGTTGTCGGAGGGAATTGCCACATCTAACCCCCTCTGCTCCTCGACCTGGGCCATTATTTATTTTCTAAACTGATTATTAGCCTGCCCTTCAATGTTAAACATTCCCAAGACGGCTTGTAAAGTAGTGCCAACATGCTAGGCAGAAATCCAACAGGTGTATGATTGTTATTTTTTAAAGCTAGAATGAAGATGTAGTGGGGGAAGGATTTTTTATCTGTTTCCTTTTCCTTGTAAGAGCTGGCCCTCACACATTGACAACCCTAAAAGGGCTGGGGAGCATATTGCAGGAGCTTAGCGGGCGCGGGGGTGCAAAACCAGGGTACAAGGGAAGTTGGAGGCCTTTATTTTTAAGGGTGGCATTTTAAGCGCATGGTTACTAGGGAGTAAGTCTCATTAAGCTCTGTAGGACTTATTTCTGAGTAAGCATACTTAGGATCCTAATGCCTGGTTGCAGTCCTATATGCACTTACTTGGAGTAAGGCCATTGAACGCAGTGGGATTTACATCTGAGTAAACATGTATATGCTTTGGCTGCAAGTGTTGTGTAGGGAAGATGGATTTTGGCCAGGTGCCATTCATTATGCAGGGGTGAGGAGAATGCTGCCTTTATTATTATTATTATTGATTGATTGATTGATTGATTTGATTTGAACCCGCCTTTCTACCAAAAATTGCATTCAAGGCAACTTATAATCACTGATAAAAATAACAATAGGCACAATTAAAAACACAACAGAGTAAAAACAGTAGTCTTTGCCTGCCAGGGGAAGGACAGCAGAGAGGGAGCAAACCTAGCCTCCCTCAGCAGGGAGTTCTACAACCAGGGAGCGGCCACTGAGAAGGCCCTCCTTCCCATTGCCACCAAACATGCCCCTGAAGGTGGCAGTCTCAAAAGAAGGACCTCTCCTGAAGATATTGTGAACCAGGCAGGCTCCTATGAGAGAAGGCAGTCTTTCAAGTATCTTTGCCGAAAGATACAGAAGCTGTTTAACCAGTTGCTATTTTCCCTACATATTGATGGCTAGTGCTTCATCTCTTTGATTCCAACCCGCTATTCATCTGTTAAGGCACCAGGGCCTGCTATATATATTTTTTAAGTGCTCTGTCAAGATAGGGCTCAACTGTCAAACCCAGGCTTCACCTCTGCATCTGAGCATTTGCAGAGGATATATTTCAGATGCCTGAATTATCACCGTACATCCTCCAGTCAGGGCCTGCTCCAGTGGGACAGCCTCTCCACTGACACCAACTGCCCTGTGGGAAGGAAGGAGTAAGGGAGGCAGGAGCTGGCAAAGGGAACGTTGGGGCCTTCACATTGGACTGCACGCACCTGGGGCCAACTGACACCAACTGCCCTGTGGGAAGGAACCTCAGTTTATGGCTCCTGCTCAGGTGGAGCTGGTTGTGTTGTTGCTCATTTTGTTTTTTGAGCATGTGGTTCTTCTGTATCTGTTGCATTTTATAAATATTGTAAACCACTCTAGTTGAAAAGTGGGATATAAATCTACTAAATGTTCCAAAGCAAGGGACAGGAGGACTTTGAGGTCATAATATATAGTTTCCAAAGCAAGTGTAAGCCTTTCCTTGGGAGGGGGGGGAGAGATCTCAAAGAAAAGACTTGTGCTTGCTTTGAAAATATTTTTTAAAAGTGGATGTGAAATAGAGAAGAAACAAATAATGAAACCAAGAGGAAGGAGGAGTTAGAGTTTTTGTTGAGGGTTCTTCCAGAAATACAGCTCCTAGCACTACCAATCAAAAGGCATTATGCAGCTATTCCATCTTTTCCTCCTCAACAGATTTATTTGTGTTAAGAAAAAAGACGGAAGAAGCGGTGGGAAAACACGTGAGGGTTACAAATGGAAGACTCTGTCATCTGGACCTCCTGTAAAATTCTGTGAATGAGGCAGGGAGATTTGCATAATAAGAATTTCATCTGGAAGCCCCAAGAGTCCCCACAACAGCAGCATATAAAAGACACCTTTTGGACAACTGGTGGAGTCATAAGCAGAGAAGGAGGAAAGTAGGGACAGTCAAGCGGCAACTTAGAAAGTGACAGAACAAGTTATTAATTTTCATTAACTTTTCATTCCTTGTGATGTTTAATCAGAGCCTTTTGGGGGGAAAGGATCAAAAGTGGAAGTCAGTAGAGAAAGTGATGTCATGCTGGAGGAAGGGTTGCTTCCTATTTTCTGGCACAGTTCCTGTGCCTTTAACCTGTTATATAAGAAACAGGTGAAGCTTTTCCTAGTAGGAAGATACAGTGAGGGGGTAAGCATTTCTTGTATGTCAGGCAACTGTTAAAGGTGATTGATTCTTCCTGTTTTAAAGATGAAGGCTACTGAGCATCTTTGCTTCTTCATACAAGTAGACTTGCCAGATGAAAATATATGGTTCTGAGTGTTAGAGTTTGGCCCATTTCTTTACTAGCATTCATAAATTTCTTTGGTAAAACTATAGTTACAGAAGTTAAGAGCCTGGTCTCAAGTCTAAAGGGTATTTATTTATTGTATTTTTAAATCACCCATCTAGCCGGTACCCGGCCACTCTGGGCAATGCACAACATACAATAAAACAAAGCAAATTAAAATACACTTAAAACCATATAAAATGTTAAAATCCTAACCCACCCCATATTCCCACCTGAAAAGCCATGTTTTTAATTAACGGTGGAACCTCATCAAGGAGAGGGCATGGCGGAGGTCACTGGGGAGAGAGTTCCACAGTTTGGGGGCCACCACAGAAAAGGCCCTCTTCCTAGTCCCCTCCAGCCTGGCTGCTCTGGCTGATGGGATAAGGAGAAGGCCGTCTGTGGCGGATCTTGTTGAGCAGGAGACGCTCCTTGAGATAAACTGGACCGGAGCCGTATAGGGTTTTAAAGGTCAAAACCAACACCTTGAATTCGGCTCGGCAAACAACTGATAGCCAGTGCAGCTCCTTGAGCTCCGGAGTGATGTGATCATGCTGGCGGCTGCCTTTAATGAGGCAAGCTGCTGCGTCCTGTACTAGCTGTAGCTTCCGATCCGTCTTCCAGGGTAACCCCACGTAGAGCGCATTACAGTAGTCAAGGCGAGAGGAGACCAAGGCATGAACCACTGATGGGAGCAGATGATTAGGGAGGTAGGGGTGCAGCTGCCTTATCAGGTGGAGTTGATATAGCGCCGCCCGGCTCACAGCTGACACTTGAGCCTCCATGGACTGCTGGGAGTCTAAAATGACCCCCAAGTTGCGGACCTGGTCCTTCAGGGGTAAATGCACCCCATTCAGCACCAGGTCCACATCCCCTAACCTCCTCTTGTCTCCCACCATAGTACCTCGGTTTTGTCGGGGTTCAGTTTCAGCATGTTCCTTCCCATCCAGCCACCCACTGCCTCCAGGCATTTGGACAGGGTTTCAACAACCAACCTTGGTGAGGACTTGAAGGAGAGGTAGAGCTGCATGTCATCTGCATATTGATGACACTGCACCCCAAACCTCCTGATGATAGCTCCCAGTGGCTTGAGGTAGATGTTAAATAACATCGGGGAGAGGATGGATCCCTGCGGCACCCCACAAGTGAGCAGCCGCGGGTCTGAAGCCTCCTCCCCAAAAATTACCCTCTGGTACCTTCCAGAGAGGAAGGACCAGAACCACCGCAATACGGTGTCTCTCATGCCCAACCCCTCCAGGCGGTCCAGGAGGATACCGTGGTCCACGGTATCAAAAGCTGCTGAGAGATCGAGGAGGACTAGAAAGGAGCATTTGCCCCTATCCAAGGCCCTCCTCATATCATCCACCAAGGCAACCAAGGCCATTTCCGTCCCATGTCCAGACCTGAAGCCCGACTGGCATGGATCTAAATAATTGGCTTCATCCAAGTGCGCTTTCAACTGAGCCCCCATCACCCGCTCGATCGCCTTGCCCAGAAATGGTAAATTGGAGACTGGGCGAAAGTTGTATAAATCTTGGGGATCCAAGGAGGACTTCTTTAGAAGTGGTCTTATTACTGCCTCCTTAAGGGCTGATGGCATCGCTCCTTCCTTGAGGGAGGCATTCACCACCACCCTAATCCCCTCACCCAGTCTCTCCCTGCAGCTCATAGTGAGCCAGGGTGGGCAAGGATCAAGCAAGCAAGTGGTCGTTTTTACAGATGAAAGCACCTAGTCCACTTCATCAGAAGAAAGAGGTTGGAACCGATCCCACAAAACCGGCCCACAATTGGCCTCCTCCTGCTCATTCACTGTGTCCACGATGCACAGAATCCCACTCCTAATCCGATTGGTTTTATCTGCAAAGTGCTTTGCAAAAGCCTCACAGGAGGCTTTAGAGTGTTCCACCAGGTCTGGCGCAACCGGACCGGCCAGGCTCCGGACCACTTGGAACAGCCTCCTGGGGCAGCATTCTGCAGACGCGATGGAGGCAGCATAGAAATTCTTTTTTTCTGCCTTCACCGCCACCTGGTAGGCCGAGGATGCAGCTCTAACCTGTGTCTGATCGTCTTTGGAGCGGGATTTACGCCATCGGCGCTCTAGCCTTCTCACCTCCTGCTTCAGAGCTCGCAACGATGGGGTAAACCACGGTGCCATGGAGCTCTATTCAGGTGAAGAGGGCGCTTCGGGCCACTTGGTCTAGAGCCCTGCAGCGTTCCAGTCATCCACCAGGGTCTCGACCGAGTTACCGTTTGTGTGCTCCACTTCCCCAAGCGCATTCAGGAATCCATCTGGATCCATAAGTCGCCTGGGGCGGACCATCCTAATAGGTCCTTCACCCCTACAGAGGGGTTGTGGTACCAAGACATCCAACCCCACCAGATAGTGATCTGACCATGACAAAGGGTTGGTGGATATACCCCCGATTTCCAGATCATTTCCCCCCTCCCCAGAAACAAAAACCAAGTCTAGTGCATGACCAGCTACATGGGTTTGGCCATGTACTAAAATATATGAATGTAGTTCACCTTCCATTGAAGTCAGTGTTATACGGACATTGATGGATAACATAGATAGTGAACGCCCTGAGCGTAGGACTGCTATTATTGCAAGGGAGCTGAGACGGTTTAAAATTGACATAGCAGCACTTCAAGAAACTCGAAGGGCAGGAGAGGGACAGTTGAAGGAAGAAAAAGGAGGCTATACCTTCTGGAAAGGACTACCTGAGCAGGACCAACGAATACATGGTGTAGGCTTTGCCATCAAAAATGAGCTAGTGAACTCTTTGTCAGAAGTTCCTACTGGCATTAATGAACGCCTGATAACTCTTCAATTAAAGCTCGCCAATAACCAGCAGGTAACTATCTTGAGCGCTTATGCGCCAACATTAGATGCTGATGAAGACATCAAGGAAAGTTTTTATACCCAGTTGGACACTCTCCTGTCAGAGATACCTAAGGAGGATAAAATTATCCTCCTGGGTGATTTTAACGCAAGAGTCGGGCGTGAATTTGATTTATGGCCAGAAACTATTGGAAAAGACGGAGTTGGTAATAGCAACCCGAACGGAATCTTACTTTTGTCTATATGTGCAGAGCATAATCTCACTATTACAAACACGCTCTTTTAACAAAAGAATAAGTTTAAAACATCATGGCAGCACCCACGGTCAAAGCACTGGCATCTTCTGGATTATGTAATTGTCCGTGTTAGAGATCGCCGCGATGTACTTCTGCTGACTGCAACTACCTGGGGCTGATTGCAGCTGATTGATTGATTGCAGGAAGTGGGGCTGATTGCAGGGCGTGGCCTGGGAGCTCATTCTGTTCCTGACTCCCAGCTGAGCAGGAGCACAACAGGAGAGAGGCTCCAGCTGTTTTTGGGACTGTTTTTGGGACTGTGAAAAGGCAAGCAGGCTCCCAGAGAGCGAGCGAACAGAGCGAGCGAACAGGGAGAGCAAACAGGAGTTTGGCAGCGGAGTAGTACAACAACAAGTGCTGCAAGGGAAAGGCGTGGCCTGAGAGCTCATTCTGTTGAGCAGAAGCTCCTGCTGACTGCAACTACCTGGGGCTGATTGCAGCTGATTGATTGCAGGAAGTGGGGCTGATTGCAGGGCGTGGCCTGGGAGCTCATTCTGTTCCTGACTCCCAGCTGAGCAGGAGCACAACAGGAGAGAGGCTCCAGCTGTTTTTGGGACTGTTTTTGGGACTGTGAAAAGGCAAGCAGGCTCCCAGAGAGCGAGCGAACAGAGCGAGCGAACAGGGAGAGCAAACAGGAGTTTGGCAGCGGAGTAGTACAACAACAAGTGCTGCAAGGGAAAGGCGTGGCCTGAGAGCTCATTCTGTTGAGCAGAAGCTCCTGCTGACTGCAACTACCTGGGGCTGATTGCAGCTGATTGATTGCAGGAAGTGGGGCTGATTGCAGGGCGTGGCCTGGGAGCTCATTCTGTTCCTGACTCCCAGCTGAGCAGGAGCACAACAGGAGAGAGGCTCCAGCTGTTTTTGGGACTGTTTTTGGGACTGTGAAAAGGCAAGCAGGCTCCCAGAGAGCGAGCGAACAGAGCGAGCGAACAGGGAGAGCAAACAGGAGTTTGGCAGCGGAGTAGTACAACAACAAGTGCTGCAAGGGAAAGGCGTGGCCTGAGAGCTCATTCTGTTGAGCAGAAGCTCCTGCTGACTGCAACTACCTGGGGCTGATTGCAGCTGATTGATTGCAGGAAGTGGGGCTGATTGCAGGGCGTGGCCTGGGAGCTCATTCTGTTCCTGACTCCCAGCTGAGCAGGAGCACAACAGGAGAGAGGCTCCAGCTGTTTTTGGGACTGTTTTTGGGACTGTGAAAAGGCAAGCAGGCTCCCAGAGAGCGAGCGAACAGAGCGAGCGAACAGGGAGAGCAAACAGGAGTTTGGCAGCGGAGTAGTACAACAACAAGTGCTGCAAGGGAAAGGCGTGGCCTGAGAGCTCATTCTGTTGAGCAGAAGCTCCTGCTGACTGCAACTACCTGGGGCTGATTGCAGCTGATTGATTGCAGGAAGTGGGGCTGATTGCAGGGCGTGGCCTGGGAGCTCATTCTGTTCCTGACTCCCAGCTGAGCAGGAGCACAACAGGAGAGAGGCTCCAGCTGTTTTTGGGACTGTTTTTGGGACTGTGAAAAGGCAAGCAGGCTCCCAGAGAGCGAGCGAACAGAGCGAGTGAACAGGGAGAGCAAACAGGAGTTTGGCAGCGGAGTTCGGCGGGGGAGGTCAAGGGGGAGGTCCCTAAAAAAAATAAAAAAATAAAAAAAAACAACAAAAAAAAAAACAACAAAAAAAACCATATATATATATATATATATATATATTCTAGGAAGACAGAAACAGAGCACTATGGAAGGAAAGGACTCAGCAGTGGTGGTGACCTGCAAGGGGTGTGCAATGTTTGTTTTCCTGCCGGAGATCAACATGGCCTACACGTGCAACAAGTGCAAGCTGGTCACGCTGTTGGAAGAAAAGGTCAGAGGACTGGAGCAGCAAGTGTCAACCCTCAGGAGCATAAGAGAAAGCGAGGAGTTCTTAGACAGAACGGTGGATCTACAGCACCAAAGCACAGTACAAGAGCCAGAAGGGCAACGGCAGGATGAGGCGGAGTCGGAGACTGCAGAGGCAAGGGAAAATAACCCAGGGGGAACTCCCTGGAAAAGGGTGACTGTTAGGAGCAGAAATACTACAAGACACTCTGCGCCTGTGGAAGCAGTGGAGCTATGGAACCGCTTCCATGTACTTGAGGACGAGAGCAGAGGACAGCCTGCAGAGGACGGATTACCGGGCACCCAACGTGACAGCGAGCAAGAGGCTGAGGGTCAGTCAAGTGGAGGCAATCAAACCAAGGCCTACAGCAAGAGGAAGAGAAGAGTACTCGTAGTGGGAGACTCCCTCCTGCGGGGGATCGAAGCCAAAGTATGTCGCGAAGACCCATGGACTCGCCAGGTGTGCTGTCTCCCTGGGGCACGGATTAAGGATGTGACAGAGCAGCTGCCGAGGCTCATGCAGCCCACCGACACATACCCCTTTCTTCTCTTCCACGTGGGTACAAATGATACTGCCAAGCGGAGTTACAAAGAAATCACGGCAGACTTTGAAGAGCTGGGAAGGGAACTCAAGAACTTCGGGGCCCAGATAGTTTTCTCATCCATCCTTCCAGTACTTGGAAGAGGCATAGAAAGGGAAAGAAAAATACTCCGAGTGAATGACTGGCTACGAAGGTGGAGCCGACGTGAGGGATTTGGATTCTGGGACCACGGGCTACACTTCCTGGAAGATGGACTGCTGGCAAAGGATGGGTTGCACCTCACAAGGACTGGGAAGAATGTGTTTGGACACAGCATGAGGAACTTAATCAGGAGGGCTTTAAACTGAATCCAACAGGGGAGGGAGACATAAACTCGGGGGTACCAATGGAAGAAGGCCTCTTTGCCACAATGGAGAGAACAGCTCCAGCGGTGCCCATTGATAGTCTACCACAAAATGTAGGGGGAAAGTCGGACTGTAAAGCACATAGTCTTCAATGTCTCTATACTAATGCCCAGAGTATGGGCAACAAACAAGACGAACTTGAACTCTTGATACATGAGGGCAAGTACGACTTGATAGGGATAACTGAAACCTGGTGGGATGACTCCCATGACTGGAATACAGCAATTGAAGGGTATAACTTGTTCAAAAGGAACAGAAGCAACAGAAAGGGAGGTGGAGTTGCACTGTATGTTAAAAATACGTATCTCTGCACAGAGATACAGGAAGAGGAGCTTGGCAGCCCCATTGAGAGCATCTGGGTTAAAATAAAGGGGGCAAAGAATAAAGCGAACATGGCGGTTGGAGTCTACTACCGACCACCCAATCAAGGAGAAGACGAGGATGGAACTTTTGAAAAACAAATTGCCAGTGTTTCAAGGAGGCACGATGTGGTAGTAATGGGAGACTTCAATTTCCCTGATATCTGTTGGGAGACTTATTCAGCCAAACATGGCCCCTCCAAGAAATTCCTGAGCTGTGCTGCTGATAACTTCCTCCTACAGAAAGTGGAGGAAGGAACTAGAGGATCGGCTATCCTTGACCTGATTCTAACCAACAGAGACGAGTTAGTGGATAAAGTGGCAGTTTCGGGAACTCTGGGGGAAAGTGACCATGTTATACTTGAGTTCTTGATTCTAACAGAAGCAAAAGCTGAGTGTAGCCAAACACGTACCCTGGATTTTAGGAAAGCCAATTTTAACAAACTCAGAACAATGATTAGTAAGATCCCATGGCAAATGACTCTCACGAGAAAGGGAGCCCAGGAGGGGTGGGAGTTTTTAAAAAAGGAAATTTTAAAGGCACAATTGCAAACAATTCCCACAAGGAAAAAAGGCAGAGGGCAACAGAAGAAGCCAATGTGGCTTCACAATAAACTCAAAGATGACCTGAAAACAAAAAAGGACACGTATAGGAAGTGGAAGGAAGGACAGGCTACAGGGGAAGAGTACAGGCAGGTAGCACAGAACTGCAGGAATAGTGTCAGGAAGGCTAAAGCTGAGAATGAGCTAAGGTTAGCGAGGAATGCTAAAAGCAACAAAAAAGCTTTCTTCAGATACATGCACAGTAAAAGACAGAAGAAAGAACTGGTGGTTCAACTACGCAATGAGGATGGCAAATTGATAACAGAAGACAAAGAAAAGGCAGAAGTGTTCAATTCCTACTTTGGCTCGGTCTTCTCCCAAAAGAGGGTCTATGACCCCCCTGGCAAACCTGAAATGCAGACTGAAGGGGCAGAATTGCAGCTTGAGATTGATAGGCAAATGGTCAAGGAGCACCTGATTACTCTGAACGAGTTTAAATCTCCAGGGCCTGATGAGCTGCATCCTAGAGTAATAAAGGAACTGGCAGAAGAACTCTCAGAACCACTGTCTATTATCTTTGAGAAATCATGGAGGACAGGTGAAGTGCCAGACGACTGGAGGAGGGCAAATGTTGTTCCCATCTTCAAAAAGGGCAAGAAGGAGGAACCTGGGAACTATAGGCCAGTCAGTCTGACATCAATCCCCGGGAAGATTTTTGAGCGGATTATAAAGAAGTCAGTCTGCAAGCACCTTGAAAACAATGCAGTGATTACTAGAAGCCAGCATGGATTTGTCAAGAACAAATCCTGTCAGACTAATCTGATCTCATTTTTTGATCGGGTAACCTCCCTTGTGGACTGTGGGAATGCTGTGGACATTATATACCTGGACTTCAGCAAAGCTTTCGACAAAGTGCCTCATGATATCCTGATTAGTAAGCTAGCTAAGAGTGGGCTAGATGGATCAACTATCAGGTGGATCCACAATTGGCTACAGAATCGGACTCAAAGAGTGCTTATCAATGGTTCCTTCTCAAACTGGGGAGAGGTAACGAGCGGGGTACCACAGGGCTCGGTCCTGGGCCCGGTGCTCTTCAACATTTTTATTAATGACTTGGATGAGGAGGTACAGGGAATGCTTATCAAATTTGCAGATGACACAAAGTTGGGTGGAACAGCTAATACTCTGGAAGACAGAAACAAAATTCAAAGTGACCTCGATAGGCTGGAGCGCTGGGCCGAAAACAACAGAATGAAATTTAACAGGGATAAATGCCAAGTGCTGCACCTAGGGAGAGGAAACCAAATGCAGAGTTACAGAATGGGGGACACTTGGCTCAACAATACTACAAGTGAGAAGGATCTTGGAATTGTGGTAGATCACAAACTGAATATGAGCCAGCAATGCGACGTGGCTGCAAAGAAGGCAAATGCTATTTTGGGCTGTATTAATAGAAGTATAGCTTCCAAATCGCGGGAAGTGATAATTCCCCTTTACTCGGCACTGGTTAGGCCTCATCTTGAGTACTGTGTCCAGTTCTGGGCACCTCATTTTAACAAGGACATAGACAAACTGGAGAGGGTTCAGAGGAGGGCAACAAGGATGATAAAGGGACTGGAAACAAGGCCCTATGAGGAGAGACTGAAAGAACTGGGCATGTTTAGCCTTCAGAAGAGGAGACTGAGGGGAGATATGATCGCACTCTTCCAGTATTTGAAGGGATGTCACACAGAGGAGGGCAAAGATCTCTTCTCGTTCATCCCAGTTTGCAGGACACGGAATAATGGGCTCAAGTTACAGGAACCTAGATTCCACCTAAACATCAGGAAAAATTTCCTGACTGTCAGAGCAATAAGACAGTGGAATCAACTACCTAGGGAGGTGGTGGGCTCTCCCAGTCTGGAGGCATTCAAGGTGCGGCTGGACAGACATCTGTCAGAGATGCTTTGACCTGGATTCCTGCATTGAGCAGGGGGTTGGACTCGATGGCCTTGTAGGCCCCTTCCAACTCTACTTTTCTATGATTCTATGATTCTACTAGGGCCATGGTGAGTGCCGACGACTGCTGGACAGACCACCGACTAATCCAGTCCACTATGGTTATCAACATTGCTCCCCAACGTAGGCTTCAAGGAAGGAAACCAAGGCGTAAAATGAACATCCACGCCCTTCAAGATCCTATTAAGCAAACTCGACTTCAATCACTTCGTAAGGAACATCTACCTACGGCACCCCCTGACAACATTGAGGACCATCGGTCTAAGCTGAAAACCTCCATTACTGCAGCTTGTGAACAAACTATTGGATATGAAACTAAGAAACATCAGGATTGATTTGATGAAAATGGTAATGAATTAAATATATAATTGACCAAAAAAGGAAAGCCTTCCAAATATGGCAAAATGATATTAACTGCGCTGCCAAGAAAAAAATCTACGCTAGTGCAAAGGCTGAGGTCCAAAGAAGAACAAGAGAACTTAAGAACGCTTGGTGGAAAAAGAAAGCTCAAGAAATTCAACAACTTGCAGAATCTCATGATGCACGGGGCTTTTTTAAGGCCACAAGGGCCATTTATGGACCAAAAACCTATGGTACAAACCCTTTACAATCAAAAGATGGCACCAAACTCTTAAAAGACAAAGAGTCTATTGCACTGCGTTGGAAAGAGCATCATTATGACCTTTTAAATAGTAAATCTAAGGTGGATAATGAGATTTTTTCGCAAATCCCGCAAAAACAAATTAGAGAGGAACTTGCAATACTCCCCACTCTGGATGAAGTTAAAAAAGGCATTAATCAAATGAAGAACAACAAAGCTAGTGGACCAGATGGGATTCCTACTGAAATCTTTAAAGAAGGGGCCCCGAACTTGTACAACATCTTCATAAACTCATCGAAAAAATCTGGATAAGAGAAGAGATCCCAGAAGACTTCAGGGATGCCATAATTATCACCCTCTTTAAGAAAGGTGATAGAACAGACTGTGGAAACTATAGGGGCATTTCTTTCTTAGCTACCGCAGGTCAAATATTTGCCAGGATTCTCGCAAACCGTCTTCTATCTATTTCAGAAGAGATCCTCCCTGAAACACAATATGGTTTCCGCCCCTCTAGAGGGACAGTAGACATGATTTTTACTGCACGTCAGCTCCAAGAAAAATGCCGGGAGCAAAATCAACCCCTTTATATGGCATTTATCGATTTTGCTAAGGCCTTTGATACTGTAGACCGAACAGCTCTCTGGACTATCCTTATGAAAATTGGATGCCCCAATAAATTTGTGAATATCTTGCGACTTCTCCATGACAACATGACGGCTATGGTCTTGGACAACAACGGCTCTCATGGTGCTCCATTTAAAGTGGGATCAGGTGTTAAACAGGGATGTGTTATCGCCCCAACATTATTTGCTATTTTCATCGCCATGATTTTACATCTTGTCGAGGGGAAACTTCCCACTGGTGTGGGAATTATATATCGAACAGATAGAAAGCTTTTTAATCTCAGCAGGCTGAAAGCAAAAAGTAAGGTAATTACAACCTCCGTTGTGGAACTTCAGTATGCTGATGATAATGTGGTCTCCGCACATTCAGAGGATGATCTCCAAACTATCCTAAATGCTTTTGCAGAAGCATACGGAAAACTTGGTCTCTCACTTAACATCAAAAAAAACAAAGTGCTTCATCAGCAAGTGCAAGCTAACCCTTTGGTGATGCCATCTATCCAGCTTGGCGGGACAATACTGGAAAATGTCGATCATTTTCTCTATCTTGGCAGCTATCTTTCTGTTACAGCTAAGATCGACAGTGAAATCCAGCATCGTCTGAGCTCCGCAAGTGCCGCGTTTTCTCGAATGAAACATAGAGTGTTCGAGGATCGGGATATTTGTAAGAAGACCAAAACACTGGTTTATGAAGCCATTGTATTACCAACTTTATTGTATGCCTGCGAAACTATCTATCTATAAACGTCACCTCCAACTCCTTGAAAGATTTCATCAACGTTGCCTCCGGAAAATCCTGCGAATTACTTGGGAAGATAGGCGAACAAATGTCAGTGTACTGGAAGAAGCAAAGACTACTAGCGTTGAAAAAAATGATCCTTCAACGCCAACTTCAGTGGACCAGTCATGTTGTTCGAATGCCTGACTGCCATCTCCCAAAGCAGTTACTTTATTCCCAACTCAAGGATGGAAAGCGGAATATCGGTGGTCAATATAAGAGGTTTAAAGATGTTCTTAAGGCTAATCTAAAAAAATGCAATATAAACATCGAAAACTGGGAAGCTCTGGCCCATGAACGATCTAACTGGAGGTTGGCCTTTCACAAAGGTTCTATGGACTTTGAAGAAGCCCGAGTGCAAGGTGAAAGGGAGAAGCGTGCTAAGCGAAAAGCACGTCAAATGAATCCTTTATAGGACCATCTTCCATCTGGTAACCTGTGCCCTCACTGTGGGAAGCTGTGTGGATCTAGAATTGGCCTCCACAGTCACTTACGGATCCATCACTAGAGTCTACACAATTTTCTTTAGAATTTTCCTCCTTTTAAAATCTCCTTTTTGTAAAAAAAAAAAATTTTTTTTAAATTTTCTTTCTTATCCTGGAAGACAATCTTACTCGGTCACGAGTGATCGCCTGACTGACTGACTGACTGACTATGCTCTCATTGATTTTGATTAAATTGGATTGCACATTCCTGATAAATAGCTATGTCAGCTTCAGGTCCCAGCCAGGAGCCTAGTTCGCTTGTCTTTAAATTACTACTTTAGGATTGTAGTCCTATAATCATTTTCATCAGCTATGATGCCAGTCTTACAGAGCAATCTTATGCATGTCTGAATCTTGGAAGTGTCACTGGACTCAATGGCATTTCTTGGTAAATATGCATAGGATTGCACTTTTACTAGCCTGACATGAATTTTAGTCAATTATAAATTGTATATGTCACTTTTACATACAAATTATTCTTATGATTTGATTAATTTTTGTAGTGGCTGTTTAAACCTGAGGTCGCGAACATGGTGCCCATGGTCATCTCTTAGTGGCCACCAGGCTCCCTGCCCCTACTAATTTTTATTTTATTTAATATTTGTTTAATTATTATTATTTTAACTAGGATGCTGGTATGCTGCAGTGAAGTGCTGCCCCACAGTGCCATCTTTATTTGGGTTCAAAGAGCTCAGACCCTACTTCTGCTTTGTAATTAGATTCTTGGGCAAGTTATTTTTCTTTTAGTCCAACCAGTTTGCCTTCTGGGAAATGAGTATTTTGTGACTGGCCATGCCCATCATGGCAGCCATTTTATGAATGGGCTAGCCCCTCCAGCAGCCATTTTGTGAGAGAGCTCACAACACTCTCCCAAAATTCCAAATGTGCCCACTGACTCAAAAAGGTTGGGGACCCCTGGGTTAGACAATAAAACTTACTGTATTTTTAATTTATTTCATTTTCCTTCAACAAGCTCAGGACAGCATGCAAGTTTCTTCCTCCCTCCCCTTTTCCCTCTTAATCACCCAGTGAGGTGGATTAGGCTGATAGATTCATGCCCTAGTAGAGATTTGAATGCGAGTCTCCCCAATCCTAGTGTAATATTCTGACCACTGTGCCACACTGACTCTCTCCAGATTGTATTCTTAACTTCAATAACAGGGTCTTAGGTGCCTCATTTTAGATAGCAGCCTTGCTTAGTGCCTTGGTGTATTTAAAGGTATATATATAATCAGGCACTGTCTCAGGGCAATGAACTGGCAGCCCTGACTGCCAGATCAACTCTGTGACCTTGTATGTTAAATGCCTACTTTCTGACCTGCCTATAGCTGATACAATATTTCATCAGTCTCTTTGTTTAAGAATTAAGCCATCACTGATAATGTGTCAAGGCCGCTGATCTTAAATCAAGGACTCCTGGGTGCTGATGCATGCCTGTTTCCTAAGGAGCCATAGATTGGTTGGGGTGGGATGGGTTAGTTACTTTGCTTCACTTCACACTATTGAACTATGGTATTGTTGGATTGCGCACCCATTATCTCTCACTCTGTAAATATGAATGGCCAGTTGTCAATGACTTGGCAAGATTCTGCTACTCAAAACATACGTAGAAATTATGATTTCACTACGGGTCAGCTTTGGTCAGATGGTGCCGCAGCCATGCGGCCTGACCCACTAAATTCAATGGGATTTATTCCCAAGTAAGTGTACACAGGATTGCAACCTTAAAATATCTGAGTATCATATCTGTATGTAAAATCCTTTGTAACTAGTCTCTTACCAGGAAGCAACTGAACTGTACCATTTCAGGCCAAACCCCAGCAATCCTAAGCTCAGGGCTGCCAACTTTTTTTCTCAGCCTCTCTCCTATGCTTTTAACAGCACCTTGATTTGTAGACTTTACCAGATGATAATGCTTTTCTTCCTGCCAGGAAAAGTTTCACCTGCTGATATCTGCAGATAAGATTGCTTTTAAAGATGCAAGAGCAGGCCAGGATACAGGTTTTTCCCCCTGTACAGTTGGCAACCCTACCTAAACTATACATATATGAACATATGAAGCTGCCTTATACTGAGCCAGGACAGCAGCTCTCCGGGGTCTCAAACAGAAATCTGTCCCAGCTTTGTCACAGTCCCAGCCAGCATGGCCATTGGTCAGGGATGATGGGAGTTGTATTCCAAACATCTGGAAGCCACCAGGTTAAGGAAAGGTGCACAAGACCCTTTAACAAAGGTAGGCAACCTGGTGCTGTCCAGCTATTTTAGACTGTAACTCCCATCAGCCCAAGTCAGTATGGCCAATGGTCAAGGATTATGGGAGTTGTTGTCCAAAATATCTGGCAGGCACCAGGTTGCCTACCCCTGCTTTAATTGGAGGTGCTAGGGATTGAACCTGGGCCTTTCTTCCAAAATGGCAGGAGTACAGCTGCTGTGCTACATGCCTCCATTCCTTGATGGGTCCTCCCATCCATTTTGTTCCTCCCCCCCACCTGCAAGGAAATGGGCAGTAGGTGGGGTGTGTCACCCAGTGTATTTAGAGGTGTGTGATTAGGCCACATATCTTGGCTTAAATCCAATCAAAGGCTTAGCCAATACCTTTGGCTCTGTAGGATAAATAGCTTTCTATCCCAACTGGCTCTCTTTCCCTACTTCTGGACCCAGACTATTGCTGTTGGTTGGACCTGACCCTGCTTCATTATATCCAGCCTGCTCTGTCACTTCTTCCTTCAGACAGCCTTCCTGGAACCTCTGTGGCATGGGCTCTCAGATCCAGAGCATCTCTGGTTATCTGGCAGACTTGACCCAATCAGATTAGCCTCCTAGTCAACTCTGATTATGCAAGGCAACCCAGACTCTAGCTCCATGAGTGAAACCAGATGCCCTTTGTTAAATTTTCACTACCTGGCTTTCTCTGTCCTGTCATCTGCCCCTCCTTCCTTGCCCAAGTCCAAATGAAAAATAGAGGAGAGGGGTTATAAGGGGCAGGTCCAGCCCATCATCATCAGGCGATCACTCGTGACCGAGTAAGATTGTCTTCCGGGATAAAAGGAGGAAATTCTAAAGAAGATTGTGTAGACTCTAGCGATGGGTCCGTAAGTGACTGTGGAGGCCAATTCTAGATCCACACAGCTTCCCACAGTGAGGACACAGGTTACCAGATAGAAGATGGTCCTGTAAAGGATTCATTTGACGTGCTTTTCGCTTAGCACGTTTCTCCCTTTCACCTTGCACTCGGGCTTCTTCAAAGTCCATGGAACCTTTGTGAAAGGCCAACCTCCAGTTAGATCGTTCATGGGCCAGAGCTTCCCAGTTTTCGATGTTTATATTGCATTTTTTTAGACAGAGCTGTGTATGTCTCTCAGCCTGTCCTGTGTCCTTCAGGCTAGCCTCCAGTATTCAGATGCAATGAAGGATGCTATCCCATCCCCAGTGCTGAAGTAAGATTCAACTGCCAGTCCAGTTGGCTTCTGCACATTGCAGAGAAGGCCATCTTGTCCTTTTGCCTCAGGCAGCAAAATGCCTTGGAATGGCCCTGATAGGGGTCTTTGATTCCTATTGTACTTCTAAACCATTATTAGATGAACTGAAAGCAGCCTGGGGTGCTAAGCTATTAAAACTTAAGGAAATCTTTCTTCTGCAGAACTCCATATCTGGCAACTCCCATCAGCTGCTAATGTGTTTAGAAATTATCTTCAGATAGGGTGATAAGTTCCAAAGGAGGGCTCTTGTACCTTTAAGGTGCAGTTAGGGTGCTGGCTGGGGAATGCTGGGAGTTGCCTAAACATGCACGGGATTACGCCTTTAATGGTTGTTTGGAACAGAATATTCTGGCAAATGCAACTTGCCATACAGGTGTGAGAGAAGCTGCACTGGCTGAAATTCCCTCCTGTACACAGTTGTTAAAGGTCCCTCTTTTGCTTCCAGTCAGCTTACATTGAGAGATGGAGCGGTGGGGAGGGATCTATTTTGTTCAACATTTTAATTAAGGCCTGAAATTCCGCATTCACTGTGACTTCAGTGTGAGCTTCACAGCTATTGCACATATTTTATTTATTTCTACATATTAGTTACAATATTTATATACCATCCAATAACCGAGATTAACTGGGCAGTTTACAGTAAAATAATCATCATCATCAGGCGATCACTCGTGACCGAGTAAGATTGTCTTCCGGGATAAAAGGAGGAAATTCTAAAGAAGATTGTGTAGACTCTAGCGATGGGTCCGTAAGTGACTGTGGAGGCCAATTCTAGATCCACACAGCTTCCCACAGTGAGGACACAGGTTACCAGATAGAAGATGGTCCTGTAAATGATTCATTTGACGTGCTTTTCGCTTAGCACGTTTCTCCCTTTCACCTTGCACTCGGGCTTCTTCAAAGTCCATGGAACCTTTGTGAAAGGCCAACCTCCAGTTAGATCGTTCATGAGCCAGAGCTTCCCAGTTTTCGATGTTTATATTGCATTTTTTTAGATTAGCCTTATGAACATCTTTAAACCTCTTATATTGACCACCGATATTCCGCTTTCCATCCTTGAGTTGGGAGTAAAGTAACTGCTTTGGGAGACGGCAGTCAGGCATTCGAACAACATGACCGGCCCACTGAAGTTGGCGTTGAAGGATCATTTTTTCAATGCTAGTAGTCTTTGCTTCTTCCAGTACACTGACATTTGTTCGCCTATCTTCCCAAGTAATTCGCAGGATTTTCCGGAGGCAACGTTGATGAAACCTTTCAAGGAGGTGGAAGTGACGTTTATAGATAGTCCATGTTTCGCAGGCATACAATAAAGTTGGTAATACAATGGCTTCATAAACCAGTGTTTTGGTCTTCTTACAAATATCCCGATCCTCGAACACTCTATGTTTCATTCGAGAAAATGCGGCACTTGCGGAGCTCAGACGATGCTGGATTTCACTGTCGATGTTAGCTGTAACAGAAACATAGCTGCCAAGATAGAGAAAATGATCGACATTTTCCAGTATTGTCCCGCCAAGCTGGATAGATGGCATCACCAAAGGATTGGCTTGCACTTGCTGATGAAGCACTTTGGTTTTTTTGATGTTAAGTGAGAGACCAAGTTTTTCGTATGCTTCTGCAAAAGCATTTAGGATAGTTTGGAGATCATCCTCTGAATGTGCGGAGACCACATTATCATCAGCATACTGAAGTTCCACAACGGAGGTTGTAATTACCTTACTTTTTGCTTTCAGCCTGCTGAGATTAAAAAGCTTTCCATCTGTTCGATATATAATTCCCACACCGGTGGGAAGTTTCCCCTTGACAAGATGTAAAACCATGGCGATGAAAATGGCAAATAATGTTGGGGCAATAACACATCCCTGTTTAACACCTGATCCCACTTTAAATGGAGCACCATGAGAGCCGTTGTTGTCCAAAACCGTTGCCGTCATGTTGTCATGGAGAAGTCGCAAGATATTCACAAATTTATTGGGGCATCCAATTTTCATAAGGATAGTCCAGAGAGCTGTACGGTCTACAGTATCAAAGGCCTTAGCCAAATCGATAGCCAAATCAGAGAGTAAAATAATAATAATAATAATAATAATAATTATTATTATTATTATTATTATTATTATTATTATTATTCAATAACATTTCCTCATACAGATTATTTTGGTGACATCTTCCTTTCTCAGGAGGGATTGCAGAACAAAAAAATATTCAGTGGTTATGTGACGCAACCGTACAAAGAGCCTTTCATTAGGAACATGCAGTCTATTTAGTTTGTTTTCAGCTATATCCCTTTAAAGTGAAAGGATAAGAAAACTGAGCAAGCCATAGTTGAATTTCATTAGATGTGTATGTTTTAGATATTTCTGCAAACAATAAATGTTGTGATGTGGGTTGTAGAAGAAGAAATGGTAGTGGGCATTGGCACCACATTTCGTGAACTCACTAAGTGGGTAGAAAAGTCATGAGTTTGTTCTGAATTACCAGAACTTGTAACTGTCGAAGGGGAGGATTCAGAGAACAATGAACCTCAGTCACCCTAACCAGTTCTACAAAGACCTTTATTCACCATAGTAATTAAACACTTCAGAAGATTTATAATCTCCTTAGGCAAATGCTGCTTCAATCTATGACAAGTGGGAAAGGGTGCAATTGGGGTGATTTGTGTTTCCCATCCAGGTATCAGCTTATTATCTGTATCATAAATGGTTTTTTGAAGGAAAAAAATCCCTTGTTTGGATTCTTTCCTAATGCGATGGCTACAACAAAATAATTACCAACCAGATATGTTGCAAATCATGCTACTTCACATTGGAGAAGAACTATTAGGCTGTACATTTCATTTAAGGTGTATTTAATCAAGCAACTATTTTTCACTGGAAGAAAAACGCATTAAGCATTTCTGTCTGCATTGTTGATTGTCAGGTCTGTTGCTAGCTGGACTGGTTTCTAATTCAGGAGCTTCCATCCATCAACCTTGCGTCTTGTACTTAGTGCCCTCTTCTGTTTGGTACATGTCACTACATAGAAAAGAACTGTTCTTTTCTTTGATGATAAGGGAAAATATATTATAAACATGGACATTATCAGGATTATATTTTTTTTAATGGAAGAGCTGGCAGATCTTGAGCAACGATGCACATATGTACAGCTCACTTCCTCTGCCACCTCCTGTTTTGTTCCTATATGCCATTTTCTGGTTTTTTGGCTCTGCCAGTCTCACTACCTGCTTCTCTCCTGGCACCTGCTTTATCTACCTGGACTGTGCTTCAGAATTGATCTCAGATTGCCTCTTTTGAGCTACAGTTTTGTCTTGCTCCTTGGTTAGCCTGGCCATCTCACTAGAAAAGGCTCCCTCCCCATCCCCACCCCTGCCAGTCAGGAAGTCTTCCAGAGCAGCACCCCATAAGATGCAAAGGGTTGCCACTGGAAGGAAATAACCACACACACACACACATGCATAAGTGCTTCTCACTCATGCTCAGAAGAATTGGGTTAGATCCCAGCCAATGGACCAAAATAATGCTTGTATCTTACAAATTAGGTTTGGGCCTCTACGAAAGAAAACTCAGTAATGATCATCTTAAACACTGGCGTAGAATGCTTCAAAACTGTTTGTGCTGTGAGAGAGAAAAAGGAGGAGTTAAAGACTTAAAGTCATAATTAGAAACCTGTAAGCAAAACATCTGGCTCCTTTTAAATGCTCACCACCGATGCCTAGACCCTGTGTTAAGATCCCCCCCCCCCCGTCCCCACAGCTGCCTTTTTGATTCCCTGGTCCTTAGCTGCCTGGCTCTCAAGCCTACTGTTTCCTCAGCCTCCTTGCACCACATAGCCCATTTTGCTCTTAGGCTCTGTGTGTAAGGTTCATGTCCTCAAACAAAAAAATGGTAAAATTCTGAATAAGGCCCTAGTCCTAAAGACAGTTGCATGTCTGGGCTCTCCAACTTGGTTTCCTCTGATTTTTATTTATTTATTTATTATATTTATACCCCACCTTTTTTCCTGCAAGGAACCCAAAGCGGCTTACATAATCCTCCTCTCCGTTTTATCCTCACAACAACCCTGTGAGGTAGGTTAGGCTGAGAGTCAGTGACTGGCCCAAAGTCACCCAGTGAGCTTCATGGCTGAGCGGGGACTAGAACTCGGATCTCCCGAGTCCCAGTCCAACACTCTAACCACTACTCTTAGCCTCACCATTTTGCCTTCTTGGAAATGAATGTTTTGTGACCAGCAATGCCCACCGTGGCAGCCATTTTTGTGAGAGCACCCACAATTCTCAAAATTCCAAATGTGCCAACCAATCCAAAAAGTTAGGGGACCCCTGACACAAGTAAATGAACGAAATGCATTTAAGCTGTGTTTTATCTATATATTTAGATGTTTGGCCTATTCCAGCCTGAGAACTTGGAGAGGTGAAACATTATTTATGAAGCTTATCACCTTTATGCAAAAAGACCACATAATCCTAAACTGTAGTAATATTTCATACACATCATGTGTGCTAGTAGTCTAGTGCCTGAGTCTTTATTCTACTGTAGTGGAATGTTGGCCAATCAATGGTGGCCGGGTGACCGGCCAGATGGGCGATTGATAAATGTAATAAATAAATAAATAAATCATTTAGCATATATATTAGCAGTTACATCCTATTGAGCAAAGGCATAAAACAGAAGTTATCAAATGTAAAGCCAAGTTTATAGCTATTACCTCCCAAAATCCTCAGGCAGTGCCATTTGATTCAGGAGCTGGAATGAAGACAAAAGGCAAATATATGATTAATGAGATTTGTTCTAGGCAATGAACACATTTCCTAGAGTAACCTCCTGGAAGTATCAAACCCAAATTGTGAAAAGAAAAATTAAATAGTTATTGTAGACTTGAAGGTTGACAACTGGCAGTTGTCTGAGAAAGGGCAGGATTTGGACATTACTTCTATGAAATGGGGAGAGCAATCCTATGGTCCTGGGAGAGTGTCCCAGAGACCATAGAGTTCTTCGTATTCTCCCCCTCCAAGGCTGTAGACACAGTTACGACCTTGGAAGGGGGACTCCAGTATCCGATCCCTGCTCCCACCCTTTGCAGACGCCGTGGAAAGAACTGCACTGGCTGCTTTCCAAGGTCACAAAAGCAGCCTCAGAGGGGTCTGTAAGGCGGCATTCTGGGGGGCAGGGATGGGAGAGGAGATGCCAGGATATGAGGAATCCTAAGGCCTCTCCAGCTCCAGTCCTGCCCCTGCCAGTGTGCCCTCTCTAGATGGGCTCAGAGGCCTATCTAGAGGGGGGGGGAAACCAATCACAGAGGATGGAGAGCCGAATATCGCCTCCGTCACTCCTCTCACCCTCAGCAGGATATTGGATACATGGAAGCCTCCAAGTTCGGAGGCTTCCATCTCACAAGGGTGCAACCCATAGGGCTGCATCCTAAAAGAGATGAGTTTAAAGCAACCTTCCCCAACCTGGTGCCCTCAAGGGGTTGTATCCAGTGTTAGTCTTATCTAGAGAAGATCCATTGAAATGAATAGGACTTAAGTTAATTGTGACTAACTTAAGTCCCATTCATTTCAGTGGGACTATTCTATGTAGGACTAACATTGGACACAACCCTAGATGGTTTGGACAAACATCCATCAGCCCCAGGCAGCATGGCCAATGGTCAGGAATGCTGGGAGTTGTAGTCCAAAACATCTGGAGGGCACCGGGCTGGGGAAGGCTAGTTTAAAGCATAGGCACCCCAGTTTAAGATATGTGTACCTATTTCCCATCATCACAATAATGTCTTTACAATGCCAACAGCATAAAAATATTGTGCTGGTGTGCCAGTTGGGTTATATGAAGAACTAGCTGAAGAACCCATTCTTCAAGCAGATTAAAAAACTGATTACTTTCTACCCTGTACTCCAGGGCTCTCCAACCTTGGGTCCCCAGATGTTGCTGGACTACAGCTGCCAGAAACCCTTGCCATTAGCCATGCTGGCTGGGTATGCCACCCCTTTAAGAGTTTTGTGGCATCTTGTGGAAACTTGCAACTTCACATATGTTGAAAAGTGCCTCAGGCAAGGCAAATTGTGCATACAAAAGGCTTTTCTCTGACTGAATGTGTCCCCCAGGCTGTTAGGATCAGAATAAGAATTGATTTCAGGTTTCAGCTACTTAAGGTAAGTTCAGACTTAATCTTTCCTTCAGCAATGTAAATGCAGGAAATCTACATAACAAAGGGGAGGCCTAGGCAGAGCTATTACGAGTCAATTAGCAGTTGAAAAGCCTGAGGCCTATAAAAATTTAAATCATCTTAACAATGCTTTCCCTCAATGGATTTCTTTTCTTTTTGAAGGTGGTGTTTTCTGTTCTTCCTGGCAATAAAAATGTACTAAAATGACCTGTGGATGGCTCCTATTGTTCCCCCACTGCCTGGACACTGAAGCACCCCAGATACAGCATTGTTATACAGATTTTGGGGGGTCATTTTATGTCCCAGGCATGTTTGGTTATAGCAAGAAAACTGTAAAAGGCAGGTGGCTGAAATCTGGTAATATTGTTTACTACCTGTTTTAGGCAAAGTCCTACCAGGACAGGATTGTAGGTGTAATTATGTATAAATTACACCACGGAATGTTAGCCTGGGGCAAGAAAAGCACCCCAAGATGCAGGATGAAGGTTTAAGAAAGTTTTTACAATGTAGTTTTTATTAGTGATCTATAAGCAACAACCATGCCAAATTTCCGCTTTCTAGCTTAACGGGAAATAGGAGATAAATTGATGAGTCAGTGAGTCATGGTTCTCACTTTTAAATCTATACAGTTTATTAGTTTAGCAAGTCATAGGAATATACAACATTAGGCAGTTGGGTGTCTCGGGCAGGAATCCTATAAACAGTTACCTGGGAGTAAATCCCATTGAACTCAGTGGGGCTTATTTCTGAGTAGATGTGCCTAGTACTGGGCTCTTAGTTATGGATCATTCATGGCATTCTTTTTATCACAAAAGTGATAAATCACAGATCTATCTGCAGGACAATCTTGATCTATTGAGAGAGACTTGTTTAAAGCATTTTCACAGCCTGCAAGTTTAAATTTTTATTTATTTATTTTATTTATACCCCGCCTTTTTTCCTGCAAGGAACCCAAGGCAGCTTACATAATCCTCCTCCTCTTCATTTTATCCTCACAACAACCCTGTGAGGTAGGTTAGGCTGAGAGTCAGTGACAGGCCCAAAGTCACCCAGTGAGTTTTATGGCAGAGCGGGGACTAGAACCCGGATCTCCCGAGTCCCAGACCAACATTCTCACCACTACACCACACTGGCTGTGGCTTAAAGCGTTTTTACAGCCTGCTCCTACACAAACCTAGGCACATCTAAGCTCATGATAATTGGCCTAGGTGCACCAAACTCTGCGAAGTGTTAGCATGATAAATTCTCATCAAAATCATTACACAGGATGCTTCCAGACGGAGAAGTCCTAGCATTACCAATCAGAAGGCATTATGCAGCTATTCCATCTTTTCTTCCTTAATTAATTTTCTGTGGTAACAAAAAGGATGGAAGCAATGGAAAAACATGAGGGTTACAAGTGGAAGATGATGTTTTCTGGACCCCTGCAAAATTATGTGAATGGTGCAGGGCAATGGTGAGATAAAAGTCTCATCTAGACTAGAAGCACCTACAGTCTGAGGGATTACAGAATGTGTGTAGATTTAGAATTACATTTCTTCAACAACAACCCTCTCACTTGCAAAAGCTTCATATCAAGCCACATTTGAAACCTGGGAGTTTCAGAATCAAGTTGCGATACAGAATAATGGTCTGCTAGTCGAAGAAAAATGTCAAGTCCCATTGGCTATGTGCAAGTTGCGGGGCAGCCTAAGATATCTGTGATTGTGTTTGGGGGGCGGGGGTTGTACTATATAAGTACAAAAGTTCAGGGTATATACTATACCCTGAAAACTGGATACTGGTGTCTGCAAAATCAAGCTGTTTGTTTACCAGATCTAGAAAAAAATATACTGCTTTTCATTTTAATTTCAGACCATTTCAGTGTTTATGGTGAACACATGACTATTCCATAGCAAACATCAAAGGCATTGCTATCTTAGACTGGATTATAAATGCCACACCTTTGACCTGTAGAGATGGATCTTCACCAGTTTCTACATCCACCACTGGTGTACCTGGCCTCTCTTGTGCTGCTGGGGCTGATGTTCCTTCTGGGATTTCGTCTTGTGGAGATAGATCTTCGATGTACAGGACATCTTTTGGAGTTTCTATGTATAAGGTGGTATTTGCTGATAGCTGCCTCTGAAGGTGGAAGAGATCAGCAGCAGCAGCAGTGCAATAAAAACAGCTGTGCAAATAATTCCTAGCATACCTGTCAATGTGTTCACACTTCAGCATTATAAGGCCAACTGGTATTCTGTGGACAGGCTACATGTGATAAATGTTCTGAGCAGTTTAGGCCTCAGTGTTTCTATTTGTAGCAGGTTGAACATAAGAACAACTGTGCTGGATCAGAGCAAAGGCCTATCTAGTCCAGCATTCTGTTGCCACAGTGGCCAATCACATGCCTATGGAAAGCCAACAAGCAGGACACGAGTGCAATAGAAGCCTCCTGCTCATGCTCCCCAGCAACTGGTAAATGGAAGCATACAGTCTCCGATACTGAAAATACTAATATATAATCCACGGCCAGTAGCCATGTTATTTCACAGCCTTATCCCCCATGAATTTGTCCAATCCCCCTTTAAAGCCATCCAAGTTGGTGGCCATTACTACATCTTGTGATAGCAAGTTTGAAAGTTAAACTGTGTGCTGTGTGAAGTACTTCCTTTACTTATTGGCAATTACGTTAAACAAGATAATCTCAGCAAGAGCTAATAATTTGCAAGAACAAAAACAATCCCCATGAGCACCTATTCAAGTAAGATAAGATGTACAAGAGAACAGAGGTCAATTATATTTGAAATGATGTAGAAAACAAATTTAGATCTAATGTTCAGCTGTGCAATGTGGTTATTTAAAGTCATCAATTTTTGCTTTAAGTAGATATTTAGAAATGTCATTTGATTGAATGAGTTGCCATGGCTGAGTCTTCAGACAGTGACTCTAAACGTTTAACTAGATGAGGCAGATGTGTAAGTGGGTCTCCTGTGTTTTTAACAGGCTAACAGAAGCTGCTAGGGGGGCACATTTCAGATTGGGGCTGCAGTGGTGGGAACGGGATTTAAGCCTTTTTCATGCTCCAGTTTCCAAAACTTAAATCACCTCTGCTATTTACCCTGCAAGGTATAATATACAGGAGCCATACATGTATCTGATTGTTTTGACATGTAGGGCAAATTGCAGCTGTGGGGGCAAGACTCAGACTATAAAAATAGAATAGGGAGAAGGGTTAAGTACCTCTCTGCCAGCACTGTAGCCCCTGTCCAAGCCATGGCCTCTGGCGGCTGCATTTAGCACAGGGGTCCTCAAACTTTTTAAACAGGGGACCAGTTCATTGTCCCTCAGACTGTTGGGGGGGGGGGGCGGACTATAGTTTGAAAAAAATATGAACGAATGGATCAAGTAAAAAAAAAGGACCCGGGTCCTTTTTTTTAACTTGATAGGGGTGAATTTTTTTCCCCTTAAATGGAAAGTTATTTTATTTATTTATTTATTTCATTTTTATACCGCCCAATAGCCAAAGCTCTCTGGGCGGTTTACAGCAATTAACAAGACAGTCCTTGCCCGCAGGCTTACAATCTAAAAAGACACGACACACAAGGAAAAAGGAATGGGGAGGGAAGAAGAGGGAATATTAATGAATACTCCTGGCAGGGCTGGTGGTATTTACATATATAGTTGCACAATTGTTTCATGCATAACACGAATATACTTTTGTTTTTGCCATCACACAAATGAGCATACTCTGCTTCAATCCAAAGTAGCATTTTTGAAACATTAGAAATCTGACTTAGCTACATCAGCTCATACATAAGAGGTAAAATACCACCACTAATTTTTCCATATTATGGAAAAGAATTAAAAGAATCGGTGGTTGAAGCAAAAGAGTTTTTAAAAAGTCTGCTTCCGCCAATCGGCCGGCGGGCCGTATAAAAAGGCAAGGTGGGCCGGATGTGGCCCGTGGGCCTTAGTTTGAAGACCCCTGATTTAGCACTTTAAAAAACCCTCAGGAGATCCTGCCACCTTGTCTCATTCAGCCTTCAGGGAGAGGGTGGACCCCTGCCTTGTGACCCAATACTCCCCAAGACTGCCCAAGGCTCACTCCAAAAGAAAACACTCCATTGCCTATTGTGATAGAAAAGAGGCTCTCATACAATCCTATCTATGTCAACTCAGAAGTAAGTTCCATTGAGTTCAATGGGACATGCTCCCAGGAAAGTGTGATTAGGATTACAGTGTTATGACAGCACTCAAGACAAAAGTATCAGATCTTTGAGTCAGAAGTCAGAATCTTCAGCTTCACCAGCTACCCAGGGCTTCTCCCTTCTCTGTAAGTTCCTGGCATAGACTGCACTCTGTGGCCACAAAAATGCCAGACCAGACTGTAAGGCCTCAGGTCAGAACTTTCCCCTTCAAAAATATAGCTCATAGCTTAGGCAAAAGTATAATTACTGTAGGAACCAAAGTTTAACATGAGTGGGTTCATGGGGGAAGCAGTTCTGGAGAACACCAGCAGAAAATTGAAAACCAGGCTTTATAGCAGTGCTAAGAGCTGTGCAGTATTAAAGGTTTTTCCCACACTTCAGTTTCTTGTGGTATCATTTTACTGTAGATGGGACTTTGGTGGTGTTGTACAGGCCTACTCAGTACTTAAAAACTCAAGCTTCTTCCACACTGAGCACTTACTATTTATTTTATTTCTATACCACCCAATAGCCGAAGCTCTCTGGGCGGTTTGCAACAATTCACTTACTGTGGAATAAGTTACACTTTGTTCACTCCCTTTTTGTGGGACATCTGCATGACACCATGAACTAAACATCCTCCCATATTTCCCCCCTTTAGTTTCTATGGGGTATTTTTTCCCAGAGCTCAGAAAATCCAAAGTTTTTAACACACACACACCCAATGGAACAGCGTTAAGTCCTAATGGGATTTACCTAAGTTCCCACTAGTGAAAAGACTCAGAAGCCTGCTTTCCACCCCATTTAGTCTCTGTGGAGGAAGGGGGGGGCTGGCTGACCCGCCAGACCTCCACCCTTTCCTACTCCAAAGGAAACCCAGCACTTGCCACCATGTGGCCCGGAAGGGGGGGCTGGCTGACCCGCCACCACCCCACCCTTGCCTACTGGCAAAGGAACCAAGACCCTCTGAGATCTCAAGATACCAGACTGCCAGCCTCAGCTGTCTGCAATCCTACTTGGATCTCTGTTTAGGGACCCGCCTTCAATTCTGTAACCTGGATTTAGATACTGAACTCACAGAGCACTACAAAACCCATTTGGGGTGAAACCAAGATAAGGTTTATTCTGGTAGCATCTTACAACAAAATTAGGGAAATGAGAGAAGCATACAAAATAGAGAGACAGACACTTTGGTACACAGTAAAGCTACAAAACAATAAAAACCTGATTCCTTAAGATCTCTCAGACACACACCTGTTACCTGAGGGTGTTCTCTTCAAGGGTTAGATCCAGCACAGCCTTGCCGCCCGGGGGGAACTATTTTATCTACCTGCAGGTCTGAGATAAATAGCCCTCCACAAGACTTGCCTTTCTAGATCCCTCAAACCAGCCAATTTTTACCAGGGCTGCCTGGGGTCGATTCCTGAGGGGGGGGCTAAAGGCTTGGGCCCCTCGCTGGCGCGCTGCCATGCCGGGCACGCTACCAAAAGGACTAAGACCAAGAACAAAGGCTACACGTGGGGAAATAGCTCTTCCCCCTCCCCTTTTCTGTAGCCTTCTTGCTTCAGCCAATCAATTTGAACTTCACTTGGCCAGGCGGGGGGGGGGGAACTGGCCAGGCAGGGGGAAGGGAACTCATGAGTCATGGCTTGAACTATATTTACATATGAACGCTTTCAGCCTGGCACCTCCAGGCGCCAGGCCCCATCCCATGTTCCATGCACCTTTCGCTTCCTCCCAGCCCCCATTTGGTTTACACATGAGGAGGCGTGTGTGTGTGTGTGTGTGTGTGTGTGTGTGTTCCTGCATGCCTGCATGCAGGAACCCCCAAAAGCTCCACACGCTCCCTTTTTTAAAAAAATGAGCCTGAGAGGTTAACCCTCTCATTTCATTTTAAACTAACTAAAAAAAGAAAAAGCCTTTGCTAGCCTTCTACTACTAGTGCACTTTTCTTCACTTTTACACACACGCAAAAACAGAACACAAAAAAGCATCAAGACATTAAACACCTTAACTGTAGTCTTAACACAGCTTTAACATCTTAATTCTTAAAATCTTTAAACATCAAAACCGCAAAACACAATCAATAACTATCAATCAGAAGTTTACAGGTTTGCTAAAGCTCTTCAAACATCAAAACAGCAAAACACGATCAATAACCATCAATCAGAAGTTTACAGGTTTGCATTACATTCGTTTTGCATACAGAAGAAACTTCATGCACTTCAAGAAACTTTTTAGCGTTGCTGTTTCTCCCACAGCCTGTAGGGGGCAGATTATGGACTGAAATGTGACTCTTCAATTCGCCTTTGTTTGCTTTTAAAAGCTTGCCTCTGCCACTCTGTACTCCACGACCTGACTACCATCACCACCCCCTCCAAAGGCCCGATGGGATGGCCTCCCACCACCCAACGACATGAATGCCTACTCCCCTTTCCCAAGGGTTGCATTTGGCACTTCCTACCCAATGACTTGAATGGGATGGCTTCCCACCCACCCCCTCCAAAGACCCGCCGGGATGGCTTCCCACCACCCAATGACATGAATGTACCACTCCCTTTCCCCAAAGGTTTGCATTTGGCACTTTCTACACAATGACTTGAATGGGATGGCTTCCCCCCACCCCTCTTTTCCTAAAGGCACCTTTTAGAACACACAGTCCGGTAATCTTGCTTTCGGCCACTAGAGGGCTTTCCCGCCTCTAAGTTCTTTGTTCTCTGGCCTCGAGACCTTTTACATTCAAAATTTTTCATCATCTTCATTTTCAAATTGACCTTTGCACATGACACAAGACAACACAATAGTTCAGCTGTTTACACTGGGAGCACTGGTCCCTGGTCCTTCAACAACTCAGCAACAAGACAACACAAAGACAACATGAATCACCTGTCTCCCCTCCCCTCGAGGAACAACTCAACAGTTTTCATTTGCTTTAATCACAATTAACCACCAATCTTTTGTCTTCTTTTCTTCTCGGGTGACACTTGAAGAAAAAAATCTTTCTGTCTGGGCTTCTGTCAGCTGGGAGGGAAATCTCCTTCTCTCTCAGTACTCTTCAGCTCTCTACCGCTTACGCGGGGATCGCTCGCCCAGCAACAACACAAAGACAACTTGAATCACCTGTCTCCCCTCCCTTTTCCCAGGAACAAGTCATCAACATATGTTGGCTTTAATCAAACAAACAAACAAACAAACACTTAATCTCAGTCCGTTGTCTTCAGGTGGCAGCAGAAAAACGCCTGGGGGGGGGGGGATTCCTATTTCCTCTCTGCTTCTTTCAGCTCTCCACTTCAGCAGCACAGGGACAAAGTCTCTTTTAAGCAGGGGAGCAATCCTCTTTTCAAAGCTCGAAACCATGCCTCCCCCCTTTACTTGCTGCTGCCTAGCCTGGGCATTCACCATGCCCCCCCCCAAGAGCAAATGGACAGTCTTCTTAAGTTCAAAATCTGAGTCCTTCTCTCGTGGGAGAGATGGAGGGCAGGACTGTGCCCTCCCCCCCCCCCAAAGTCTTGCCAATTTCTCTGGGGCACACAGCACAACAAAAATCATTCATCAAACGCTGTCCCAAAACTCAACGTTTTGCTCACCAGCCTCTTAAAAGAGGTTTCCTGGTCTTCTCTCCTTTCTTCTGCTCCCCTTGTAACACACGCGCACGCGTGCGCGCACACACTTTTTTCTTCTTCTCTTCCCGGGCTCTCCCAGCCCCCAAACTTTGGGATCACACAGCCGCCATCTGCTCACCCGCTTTTTTCACTGGATGTGTAGGATCCTCTTCCGCTTACTCCTGGCAACTGCTGCTCCCAGCCTCTGTTGTACACGATGGGGATGGTAGGATCCTTGCTTCTAGCCAGGGCTCCGCCAGCTCTGGTTCTCTTGGATCACAGCCGCCTTCCCCCAGCCAACGCTCTCTGCTAGGCTCCTAGGCTCCCCAGACTGGGGCTCCCCTTCTAGCAATCTGGACGTTTTTTCTAAGGTTCAATCTCACTTGCTATTTCTAAAAAATAATAAACTCTTTACTGATGCACCAAAGCCTCTCAAATTTCTCTCATTTGCCCACGTGCACACACTCTGTGATTCAGCTTCGAATCCCACCGCTGACACCATGTGGAGGAAGGGGGGGGGCTGGCTGACCCGCCAGACCTCCACCCTTTCCTACTCCAAAGGAAACCCAGCACTTGCCACCATGTGGCCCAGAAGGGGGGGCTGGCTGACCCGCCACCACCCCACCCTTGCCTACTGGCAAAGGAACCAAGACCCTCTGAGATCTCAAGATACCAGACTGCCAGCCTCAGCTGTCTGCAATCCTACTTGGATCTCTGTTTAGGGACCCGCCTTCAATTCTGTAACCTGGATTCAGATACTGAACTCACAGAGCACTACAAAACCCATTTGGGGTGAAACCAAGATAAGATTTATTCTGGTAGCATCTTACAACAAAATTAGGGAAATGAGAGAAGCATACAAAATAGAGAGACACAGACACTTTGGTACACAGTAAAGCTACAAAACAATAAAAACCTGATTCCTTAAGATCTCTCAGACACACACCTGTTACCTGAGGGTGTTCTCTTCAAGGGTTAGATCCAGCACAGCCTTGCCGCCCGGGGGGAACTATTTTATCTACCTGCAGGTCCAAGATAAATAGCCCTCCACAAGACTTGCCTTTCTAGATCCCTCAAACCAGCCAATTTTTACCAGGGCTGCCTGGGGTCGATTCCTGAGGGGGGGGGCAAAGGCTTGGGCCCCTCGCTGGCACACTGCCATGCCGGGCACGCTACCAAAAGGACTAAGACCAAGAACAAAGGCTACACGTGGGGAAATAGCTCTTCCCCCTCCCCTTTTCTGTAGCCTTCTTGCTTCAGCCAATCAATTTGAACTTCACTTGGCCAGGCAGGGGGGAGGGAACTGGCCAGGCAGGGGGAAGGGAACTCATGAGTCATGGCTTGAACTATATTTACATATGAACGCTTTCAGCCTGGCACCTCCAGACCTCCAGGCGCCAGGCCCCATCCCATGTTCCATGCACCTTTCGCTTCCTCCCAGCCCCCACTTGGTTTACACATGAGGAGGCGTGTGTGTGTGTGTGTTTGTGTGTGTTCCTGCATGCCTGCATGCAGGAACCCCCAAAAGCTCCACAGTCTCTTTAAAATACTTATGTGCTCTGCCTATGGAAGTGCAGAGAAAGATACAAAGAGATGAGACTCCTCCAATTCCCAGAAGTCAGTACAAACCTGAGGTAACAAATGGGATATAGGAAGTATATATTTTCCCTTCTGTTCCAGCTGTGTGGGGTCCATAAGTCTCTGTGGGAAACCAAACTGAATATGTTAATGAGAATGAGGGTGGATTGGGTGTCATTAATCCTAGGTGTGGTGTCAATTAAAGAGAGCAGATCAGCTAAGAAGTGTCAGATGTTCTAAGTGATTGGAGAGGTGGGGAATTCAATTTGGAATCAACATTCTATAAGCCACACACCATTTTCAGTGTCTGCCTGGAAGGAGTGAAAGAGAGGGTCGGCCTCCAACAACTATCACCTGGATGCTCCACAAAGCTGAGCTTTATAGAAGAGTGGCAGGGCCGGCGCTACCGCTAGGCAAACTAGGCGGTTGCCTAGGGCACGTGGCTTAAGAGGGCGCAGAAACGCTGCGCTCCTCTTCGCTGTCGCCGTCACGCCGCCGCCGCCGGGCCCCCTCCTCCGCCCGCCCGCCGAAGCCGCCACCGCACCTCCCCCGCCGAAGCGCCTCCCCTGCCCGCCGAAGCCGCCGCCGCACCTCCCCTGCCCGCCGAAGCCGCCGCCGCACCTCCCCCGCCCGCCGAAGCCGCACCTCCCCCGCCCACCGAAGCCGCCCCCCTCCCCCGCGCCTCCCCCCACTACCTACCTTCTCAGCGTCGCTTCCGGAGCCCCGCCCGCGTTATTTTGGCGGGAGGAACCAGGGCAACAGGGCTTAAACAGCCCTGTTGCCCTGGTTTCCCCGGCAAAAAACAGAGCGCGGGGGTCGCGTCACTTCCTATTCGGAGGCGGCGGCAGCAGCCAGGGCGGGGGAAGGTAGGTAGGTGGCGGCGGCGGCGCGGGGGGGTTGTTTGCAGAGCAGGGCTGCTTTGCTCCGGAGCCCCCCCCACGGCACGAGAGGGGGGGTGCAAATTTTATTTCGCCTAGGGCGCCAAACTGCCCTGCACCGGTCCTGAAGAGTGGTGAGAGGAAAGCCATTGCTGAAACAAACCCATATCAATATTATCAAAGCCTGTTTGGAGTTTGCAAAAAGGCATGTGGGAGACACAGCAAATGGGAAAGGTTCTCTGGTCTGATGACACCAAAATGGAACTTTTTGGCCTTGCTGCAAAATGCTATTTGTGGTGCAAAGCCAACAGCGCTCATTGCCCTGAGAACACCATCCCCATGGTGAAGCGTGGTGGCAGTAGCATCATGTTGCGGGGATGCTTTTCCTCGGCAGTGACTGGGAAACTGGTCAGGGTTGAGGGAAAGATGGATGGAGCCAAATACAGGACAATTCTTGAGGAAAACCTGTTTCAGTCTCCAAGGGACCTGGGACTGGGTGGAGATCAGGTCATTGTCCTTCCAGCAGGACAATGACCTGACACACAGCCAAAGTGTCAGGATCTGCTCACCTTGCGCAGTGCTGCAGCTCTACCTGGTGGCCTGATGGAGAAGGCGGGCAAGTCCACCTGCGAATACTTGCAGGACTAGCACTAGACTTGTAGTAGGTGTTCACAGGGTTAGAGCAGTCCACTCATGAAGACAGCTGGGAGCCACAGGAAGCCCCATGAAAGGCTTCCCGGTCCTGCTCAGCTTTGCCACAGCAACACAAGGCTTTGTGGTGGCAGCATCATGCTAATGCCTTGGCTCTTGCTTCCAGTCTTGCGACACCTTGCTGGTATATGACCTTCACCTGTCCTCGATGTTGTCTTCGCCTCTGGTCCTGTTATACCTTCCTGATACCTGACCTCTTACCTGTCCTCAATGCTGCCTTTGCCTCTGGTCCTGCTATGCCTTCCTGATACCTGACCTCTTGCCTATCCTCAACGCAGCCTTCACCTTCAGTCCTGTCACATCTTGCCGGTATCTGACCCCTTGCCTGTTCCCAACGCTGCCTTCTTTCTGGTCCCGCCATGCACCAACATTCAACAGTCGCCTGAGTAAACCTTGGGTCTCCATCTGCCTCCATCACTCCTAGCCCCAGTGTCCCAGTCCAAGATGCCAGCCACTCATGTTCCAGACCCGACACAAAGTAACACTGGAGTGGTTTCAAAACAAGAACTTGAAAGTCTTAGAATGGCCCAGTAAAAGCCCAGACCTCAATCCGATTGAGAATCTGTGGCAAGACTTAAAAGTTGCTATTCACTAATGGTCCCCATCCAACCTGACAGAGCTGGAGCAATTTAGCCAGGAAGAATGGGCAAACATTGCAGGATCCAGATGCATAAAGCTGATAGAGACTTAACCAAGAATACTCGCAGCTGTAATTCCTGCCAAAAGTGCTTCTACCAAGTATTGACTCGGGGGTGAATACTTAATGCAACCAACAAGTGCCAGTTTGTTTTTGTTTACTTACCTTTTGTGCATGATAAAAATATTTTGTACTTTCACAAGGTTGAGTATCTTGTGTATCAAGTGGTAACAATGCCAATTGAATCCATTTCAATTCCAGATGGTAACACAACAAAATGGAAAAGTCAAGGGAGAGACTGACTGAGAGCCAGTGTGGTGTAGTGGTGAGAGTCGTAGGGCTGGGACTCCGGGAGATCCGGGTTCTAGTCCCCGCTCCACCATGAAGCTCACTGGGTGACTTTGGGCCAGTCACTGACTCTCAGCCTAACCTACCTCACAGGGTTGTTGTGAGGATAAAACGGAGAGGAGGAGGATTATGTAAGCCGCCTTGGGTTCCTTGCAGGAAAAAAGGTGGGGTATAAATATAATAAATAAATAAATAAAAGGGAGGGGAATATTTCTGCAAGGCACTGTATGCCACCAAAATCCAGCATCAAATCACAGCTCACATCCCTATTTATTGATTGCTCTATTTAAAAAATAATCACAGGTCCTGTGCTAAATAGTGCTGCTGTGGCACAAAACCTGGATTTGAGGCACAGATTCTGATTACTTTTACCAGCAGGCCCCAAAATCCATTGTCTATTTACCAGTCACATTTACATACAGAGTGATTTGAACTGAGGATAGGGCGGTGCTGAGGGGCAGATCCACTGCTGCATCCCAAGCCTTGCGGGCTTGTGCTGGCCAGGACAGAAGGTGGGGTGCAATTTCTTTTTCACTACTACAGCTCAAAGCTGGCATAGGTGAGGGGCCAGCAGATCCAAAGCTGCTACTATCCCTACCCACCAGCACTGGCAGTAGCTTTCCGTCTACCTAGGAACAGCAAGGGCCTCAACTGTGGCAAAGCCCATCCCTCTGGTGGCATTCCTCTCTGCTGCAACATCCTAATTTCTCTCCAATGTGACATCCTAATCCCCTTGGAGAGGGGTAGTCCACTGCTTCATGGATCCAGGGCACAGATTCTTTCAGACCAATTCTGAAAGAAAGTAATGTAGGGACAGATGCAAACACAAAACCAAGATAGTGTTTAGTGTGTTGACTGACAATGTGCTATCAGGCTAATAATGATTGCTCAAAACAAGGAGAATTAGGCATGTGTCAACAAAACACATTGATGCACATGACAGTGGGCTACTTGAATTATGAAGACATTCTTCTCTGCTGAGTTCATGTCAGGCTATGTGATCCACAGGATATTACATTTGTAAAGCAAAAGGAAATAGTAGATTACCATCAATGTGCCTTAGGGTACATACTGTGATCCTTCAGTGTATTGCTACTAGTAGACTGACCGCCACAGGCCTAAAGTCTAGCTATGCTTTGATAAATGGCTTTGTTAAAAGAGGCGAGGAACTCTTTATGGGGAGCTAAAAGTCTGATCTTCAGCACACTTATTTAAAAGTTAATTCTATTGAAAGCAACAGTACTTACTGTGGAGTTAATCTGTTCTGCATTCAAGATAATGTGTGTTCAAACTAATCTCCACTCTATGAAGAGAGATTTATTTTTACTGTCTTATACTTCTGCAAACCCAGGTATATACTGTAGAGCAGTTGCATCAGGAGTATATAATGTCCCAGTGAAGTATAAACAGCCATCCTACACCTGCAAATAAGGACTCCATTGTTGTGAGGTCATAATCCAGGCATGTCAACATCAGGCTGCGGGCCCCTCCCCTGATTATTTGCCATCCATGGGGTGGGGGAGATTCCAAACATTTATGCAGGGGTCCCCAATGCAGCGCCCGCCAGGACCTCCAGTGATGCCCAAGAGGCTCTCCACTCCCTGCCCCCTTCAAAAAAAATTTTTTTTAAAAAATAATTGAAAAACATTAGGGCACTTTTGTCTTGTTAATTCTGTCTCCTCCCAGCCTCTAGCCTTGCTATTTTTTTTTCTCTCCCTTCCCTGCCCCTTCTCTCATTCCTCTCTCTCTCTCTCTCTCTCTCTCACACACACACACACACACACAGAGAGAGAGAGAGAGAGAGAGAGAGAGAGAGAGAGAGAGAGAGAGAGCACCTTCCCAAGCAGGACCGGTGCAGGGCAGTTTGGCGCCCTAGGCGAAATAAAATTTGCGCCCCCCCCTCTCGTGCCGTGGGGGGGCTCCGGAGCAAAGCAGCCCTGCTCTGCAATCACACCCCCTCGTGCCGCCGCCGCCGCCACCACCACCACCACCACCTACCTCCTACCCTTCCCCCGCCCTGGCTGCTGCCGCCGCCTCCGAAAAGGAAGTGACGCAACGGGACCCCCGCGCTCTGTTTTTTGCCGGGGAAACCAGGGCAACAGGGCTGTTTAAGCCCTGTTGCCCTGGTTCCTCCCGCCAAAACAACGCGGGCGGGGCTCCGGAAGCTACGCTGAGAAGGTAGGTAGCGGGGGGAGGCGCGGGGGAGGGGGGAGGTGCGGGGGGAGGTGCGGGGAGGGGAGGCGGCTTCGGTGGGCGGGGGAGGCGCTTCAGCGGCTTCGGCGGGCGGGGGAGGCGCTTCGGCGGGTGGGGGAGGTGCGGCGGCGGCTTCGGCGGGTGGGCGGGGTGGCGGGGGAGGAGGCCCGGCGGGGGCGGCGTGGCGGCAGCAGCGAAGAGCGCAGCGTTTCTGCACCCTCTTCAGCCACGCCCCCTAGGCAACCGCCTAGTTTGCCTAGCGGTAGCGCCAGCCCTGTTCCCAAGCAGGGACTCTGATGACAGAGGAGGAGCTAGGAGCACTAGGTGGCAAATGGTGTGGCTGAGTCTGGAGTCGAGGTAGGGAAAATGTTTTCTTTCCTTTTGGGGCTAGGAGCATTTTTCTTTCCTTTGTGGCTGGGAAAAGGGTGTGTGGATAGGATGAGCAGTAGGCCTATGTAGACCTACACAGAAATCGTTCCCATTGAATTCCATGTAAGCATGCAAGGGATTGCAACCTTAATTGGGTATTTTGATGTGCTTCTGTGGGGGTCAAATATGTGGATTGGCTTGGGAGTTCAGACCCTTCTTCTGCTTATACTGTTTCTTGGGTGAATTACTTGACTTTTGACTAGCCAGACCCCCACAGCTGCCATTATGTCACTGGCCACACCGTCCATGGGAACCATTTTGTGGTGGTGCCCACAGCAGTTTCTCAAATTCCCAAACCTGCCCATGGGTCCAAAAAGGTTGGGGACCCCTGATCTATTGCTTGTGACCCTTTCCATCTCTGGGTGCAAACAACTGTGGTCTACACAGGGATGGGGACTCGGACTCCAGGACTCGACTCGTGAGTCGGACTGAGTCACCCCTCTGACTCGAGTCAGACTCGAGTCCCAATATTTTTAATGGGACCCGAGACTCGACTCAGGACTCGAGACCAAGGACTCGTGTTCCAAAATCGTGTTCCTCAAATGAAACATGGATAGGATTTAGGAAGTACAGCAAGTTTATTTTTAAAAATCATTTCCCTAAAATGCAACCTTTCAGACATTTTGGGTTTGGCTGCCTCTGCCTGCCTGTCTGGGGTTCCCTGCCTCCTCTGCCTGCCTGGTCTCTTCTTGACCAGTTCCACAGTTTGAATTGTCCAAGATAAAGGCCTCTGCCTGCCTGTTTTGGGGGTTCCCTGCCTCCTCTGCCAGTCTGGTTATTTTGGGTTTGTCTGCCTGGTCTGTTCTTGCCAAAATCAGTTGCAGAGTTTTGAAAATAAAAGGCACACTTGTGCCTAGAATTTATTTAAGCCACACATCTGAAATAGCCTTATTTTGTTGGGGAAAAACCCCATTGATTTTAATAGGGACTTGTGGAGTCAGCTTGGGAGTGACTCGTGACTCACCATTTTGGACCAAGGACCCGGACTCGGACTCGAGACCTCGGGTCCAAAGACTGGTGACTCGACTCGTGACTCGAAACCAAGGACTCTTCAACATCCCTGGGTCTACACAAGCCATCAACAGTGAGGGAATCTCCATGTTAGGTTATGATGTTCCAGGTTCATCTCTCCACACCCCGCCCCGCCCCGTTCTGCTCTCTCTTGAATTGGCATCAATTTCCCAAGCTTGTTGCAGCCAATTAGCCACTCTGCTTCCAGGCCAAACTAGGCAAAATGTGGAAGACAACATGGAACATTCTCCCAACTGTTTTGCGTTGGTTGGTGTATTTTTTACTAAAATGCAGCTACTGGAGGCTGCAAATCTGGTCAGAACAGCAGCAGATGGGAGGGTGCTTAACTCTTTCTCTGAAGACTATTTCCAATCAAATTTGCCCCAAATTGTTTTCTCTCTGCAAGGAAAAAAGTTACCATACAAAGACCCTGCATTTCTCCCCTGACTCACCCACCCATGGGTGGGTAAGCAGCTCAGCGTGTTTGATTTTGATGAGAGAAAAATAAGTGTAAATGAGGCAAAACATCCTAATTACTATGATTATCCAGGGAATGGATCTTAGGATCATGGTAGATAGCTCACTGAGAACACGTCAGCATATAGCAACAGTGAAAAAGGCACATACCATGTTAATTTTTTAGGAAAGGGATTGAAAATAAACTGGCAAGTATCAACGTAGTTATTTCAGTCACTTATTTCAATAACCATTTGTTTGTTTGTTTGTTTGTTTGTTTTATACCCCACTTTTCTACCAAAAAATAGCACTTGAGGTGGCTTTCAAGGGTAAGTACTCTTTTAAGTTGTTCCAGTAATATTTAAAACAAATTATCAGTTTAGAAAAATCTATATTGCAGCTGGACTTAGAATACCATCTTCAATTTTTGCCACAGCATCTCAAAAAAAAAGATCCTAAAATGGGCAACCAAGAAGTTGAGTAAATTCCCTATAATGCTTCCCTAACAATGCAGTCCTGTGCATGTTTACTAAAAAGTATGCCTGATTAAGTCGAGTGGGATTTACTACCAGGTAAGTATGTGTAGTACATTGTATTGGATTGCAGCCTAAATCATATGGGCGATTGGGGGGGGGGGGGTTAGTGTAGAAAAATAATCATTAAAGAATGGACATGATTAAGGTTTATAGAATTATTAAGATAGTGAGACAATTCTCTTCTCACAATACTAGTATTGGGAATGCCCCAGTGAAACAGACTGGCATTCATTTCAGAACACACTAAAGAAAAATCCATTTCATTAATGAATAATTATGGAATGTCCAGTCACAAGACGTAGGAATCACGACTTAGCTTTCAAAGGAGATTTGACAAGTCAATGAACAATAGATTTATCAGTGGCATCCTATATATGACTACTCAGAAGTCCCACTGAGTTCAATGTCCTCAGAGATGTGCATCTGTCATAATATGAAGAGAGTGGATGTATAACTCTAGGATCCAAAAATGTTTAACTTAAGATGAGAATCAAGGCTCTTACAAATTCACTCATGTTCCAAAAAGCATGGAAAATATAAGTTAAAGCTCCTTAACTTGCACACCCTTTACATAATTTAAAAAATTGCATATAGCTTAGGTTCCATGAGCCCAAAGTTTACCTAATCCTCTTCCTCTTTTCATCTGTCTTCACTGCAGAAGATGCAGATACCCATGCCTGAACTGATATTTTCAGGAAAGGAGTCTGAGGAACTGAGGCAAATAGTGACAAGAGATGAAGTTCAGTCTAGACCTTATTCACAAATTAAAAGCTAACAAAACACCAGGTTCAGATGATATCCATCCTAGAGTTCCTAAAGAACTCAAATGTGAAATTGCTGATCTTCCAGCAAAAACATGTAACAAGAACTTGGAGTTGTGGTGGATAGCTTAATGAAATGTTGTCCCAGGGTGCGGCTGGTGTGCAAAAGGCAAATTCCATGTTGGGGTTCATTAGAAAAGGAATGGAAAATAAATCTGCCGTATCATACTGCCTTTATACAAATACAATGGTGTGACCACACTTGGAATACTGTGTACAGTTCTGGTCACCACCCCTAAAAAGGGATATTGTACAGCTGGAAAAGTTGCAGGAAAGGGCAACCAAAATGGTCAAGGGGCTGGAGCAACTCCACTGTGAGGAAGGTTACAACATCTAGGACTGATTAGCTTAGAAAAAGGCAAGTGCAGGGGAACATGATACAATTATACATGGTGTTGAGAAAGTGGATAGGGAGACGTTTTTCTCCCTCACATGAAGGTAGAAACCAAGGACCATCCGATGAAGCTGAATGGTGGGCAATTCACAACAGATAAAAGGAAGTCCTTCATACAGTGCATAGATAAACATGGAATTTGCTACCACAAGGTGTAGTGATGGTGGCCTCCAACTTGGATGGCTTTAAAAGGTGATTAGACAAATTCATGCAGGATAAGGCTATCAATGGCTACTACTCATGATCATTATATATTACCTCCATTATAGGAGGTAGTATGCCTCTACATACCAGTTGCTGGGGAACATGAGTTGGAGGGCACTATTCCACTCATGTCAAACTTACAGATTTCCCAAAGGCAGCTGGTTGGCCGCTGTGTGAGCAGAATGCTGGACTAGCCTAGCCTTTGGTCTAATTTAGCAGGGCTCTTTTTATGTTATCACAAGCAAATAGCAAAACTGAAGCTGGTGCTATATAAATGTTCATTAAGAGTTTGATTACATGTTAAAATTAATGACATGGAATAGCCATTGGAAGGAATGGATGCAAAAGTAAGACCAATTTGGAAAAAAATCCTATTATCTTTGCAGATCCTATGTATTTGTAAAAAACTACAATGGAGCAGTAATTATGGGACTTGAGGATGGGGTCCAACATGGTATGCAATAATGAGGAAGGAACCATGAAGAACAGGTAGAAGGGCTGAAAGGACAGGGAGAAAGGTATAGGTCAGTGTTCTCCAACTTTGGGTCCCCAGATGTTTTTGGCCTACAACTCCAAGGCATGCTGGGAGTTGTAGGCCAAAAACATCTGGGGACCCAAGGTTGGAGAGAACACTGGTACAGGTATTGGGCATAGTAGGGAAGAACTTGGTGGAATGACAGAACAAATGCCTTGAGTAAGAGGCAGAGCTAGTTTCCAACCAATCTTCTTGTTGCTCCCTCGTGTTCCACTTCATATTGTGTGTCTCCTTATTTCACTTCCTTTTCTGTCTCTTATTTGTCCATTCCAATACTGAAGGTGGGACAACAATCTGTTCCCTGGCTAAATCTTATAAACTGTGGACCACATTCCTATAAAAACCTACCTAGCGGTAAGTCCCATTGAACTAAATAGGACCTACTTCTGAGTCAGGGTGGATAAAAATCCATGATAACCCCCCCCCCCCAGGTTTCTGAAGGGCAGTGCTATCATTAGGCTGAGTGGGGCAGCAGATGCTGGAAGGCCCGGAAGCAACAGTGAGGTGTTGGAAAACAGAGCTATGTGTGGTACACAGTCTGCACTGCACCCCCTAAGCTAGCTTGCTATCTTCAGGTGTGATGAGCATTGTCTCATCACCAGTCTTGGGGGTTTTCTACATGAGGCTTTTAACCACCGCCTTTACAAAGACTTCTGCTTCTAGATTCTTTGCAAGATTAAGATCGGCTCCTTTACACATGTTCCCCCACCCCAGGGCTTTTCTTTCTCTGCTTTCTATATGTTCCATTACACAAACACTAGGTGGTGCTGTGTTATAGTGGAATTGTGCAAATACACGAGGGTTTCATATCTCCATTCACAGATAATACCAGACATTCCTGGATCTAAAAAAAAGCCGTGGAAATGGTTGAAAAGAATGGGAGAGGCCCTGGAGGATGATACTGTTGTCTAAAGCACCCACAAACTACCACGAGTGAGGAATCACAAGCGCATAATAAATGCCTTGTGTAGAAAGGCTCTTGTAGTAAGATTCAACAACCGCCAGGTTGGCTTCTATATGTGGAATAGCAAGGGGCAGGCTGAAATGAAGAACAAAATGGTGACACTGACATATATACACACACACACACACACACACACATTAAGATAGTAAAATGTCTCTCTCTCTTGCTTAAATATCTGAGGGAGAGCTCTGAGCCTTGTAATAAGTTCTAACAGAGCAATTGTCAAAGAAAGACAAGACTTTGGGGGCTGGATTGGGGCAGTGTTAAACTAATAAATGTGTGGTGTCCCGAACTTAGTATTATCACTTTGAGACCAATTAAGGCATAATCCTATGCATGTTAGACAGAAAACACGTCCTACAACTCCCAGCATGCCCCAACCAGCATGGGTTGAGGTTATTGTACAGATAAATCTAGTATTAGAATGCTCCTTAATATTTACAGATGCATACATTCTTTTAAATTACGTATATACCTGCTGTATGGAATTTATCACAAGGACAACGCAGTGGATTTTCCGCACCCTCTTGACAGCCAAAAGACTGATTTGACAACACTGGAAAGATAAACACTCACCTCCTATAACACAATGGATTGAGGACCTAATAACGCTTTCAACATTTGAGCGGGTGATATTTAGACGCCACCTGCGGATGGATAAATACATGGATATTTGGCCTGCTTTTTCTGATGTTTATGTATAACTATTTTATGATAATTGTATTATATACTTTTGGAAACTTATGAATATATATTTCATAGATATTTACAGTAATGGATCCATTGAAATCACTGTAGAAGAATTCTATTCCCCCCCCCCCCCCTTTCCCTTCATTTTTTCTTTCTTTCTATGGAGTTTCTTTGTTTAAGGTGTATTTCACCATTTTAAAAACGAATACAGTTTTTTTTTAAAAATGGCTGGCTGGGGCATGTTGGGAGTTGTATGGCATATTTCTGTCTAAACATGCCAGAGGATTGCAGCCTAAGTCACTCTGAGGCCCAATCAGGATTATAACTCTGATTGCAAACCTTCAGTCTTCTCTACATTTAACAAGGAAATTTCAGAGCCTGGAAATGGAAACAACTCTTACATTGGTTCACAAAAAGAGATTGATGTTGAGAACTACTGTCATTATGTGTAACTCTGTGTTAATGTTAACTTTAGTCATTGGTAATATTCTCGGGAAAATACCAGTTACTGGCTGAATTATTAAAAATTATGCATTCTTAATTTTTAATGCATTTTTTATTTTTAATGTCATGCAAAGGACTTCTGCTCACACAACAAGACTTCCCATTCCTCTCAGTGCCCCCCCCCAATCTGCTCTGGAGGGTCAGTGGTGTCCATTCTGTGGGTGGATGAAATCCATTGGTATGCAACCTACTCTGATTTTGGTGGGATCAATTAAAATAAAATCTCCAATTTTCTGTTATAAAAATCCGATTAAAAAACAACAGATGAATTGTAAAAGCTTATAGTACATGGGGTCTTATATTTATATGGTGTGCAGTTAAGGCAGACACCTTAAAATTACAATGGCCATGCTTTTGGGAGCATGAGTGAATTTGTAAAAGCCTGAGCTCTTAAAAGTTTTGCTAATGGTTCATAGGCAATGTTATACCAGCAACTGGGACATGGCATTTGGGGCAGTGTTACAGTAGATGGGGCAGCAATTGTTGAGTTCTGACCCCTTTTACTTCGCATACACTATGTTGGCCGCTGGTTTGCAGTGGAATTTTAGTTAGAGCTGTCGGACCGCACTGAAGCACATCAAAATCTGATGGAAAGCACTCTACTTCCCCACTACACTTTGTCCCTACCCTCTATGTCCTAGCTACTAACTTGACTCTACATCTTTCATTCTGTCTCATTTGTAGCACAATCCCACGCCTGTTTACTCCAAAGTAAGTCCCAGACAAATACGCATAGGGTTGTCACCTTAAATATACACTATATCAATATGTTTTGTGTTTCTTCCCATGCAGATAGTGACAAAAGTAAAGGGATTTTCATTGCGGGAGGGATTGGACATTCTAAAAGTCTGTAATTAAGGATGAAGCAGGAATATTTCATGTTCCAACCTTGAGTGTCTAATATGATAGTCTTGTCCTTTTAATCAAAAGTTTCAATTGGTAAATTTACCTTTTTATGTTTAGGTGAGATATAAGTTTAAGGACTTCTGTGAGGAAGAGCTTGTTTCCCAGAAACATTTACAGTTAGCTATTTACACTGCCTAAGGCTCTAGAGCTGTGTTTAGAGAACAAAGTGATCTCTGTGAATGAGACTGTTTATTTCTCTATGAACTTCATCTTTCATTTAATGAACTATTTTATTAGCTAACCCAGCCATCAAGACATTGTTCTCCCTAATTCAGAATGTCATGTTCAAATACTTCTGAAGAGATTTCTCAAAACTATGAAGCTAAAATAATAGCAGATGGCTAGCATAACACAACTGGAATTTGCCTGGAGCTATGGGAGCAACATGAACAAAAGCTAGCGTCCAATGTATGGTAATTTTCTTCATATCCTAAATTATGTGTGGTAAATCAGCACTAATCAGTAATTTAAAGACATGCACACAGAGTTTCTTTCGCATTTTCAACTATGGTGGTGATTTGTTGTTTTTACTAAAACATATCCAAAACTTTGATTATTTTCAAATCTGAATGTTGAATTTTCTGCATAGTTTGCAGTATTTTAACTTGGACATACGGGAGGAAATAATCTTCCCCTATGTTGGCAGAGTGGTCCTGTTGATGTACCTGATACCATCCATATCCTCAAATCTACAATAATTTATAAAGCTACTCAAGATCAGGACTTGGGCCAGGCATGGGGAACCTGTGGCCTCCCGATGTTGGACTACCTCTCCCATCATCCCTGACCATTGGGCATGTAGGCTGGGGTTGGTGGGAGTTAGAGTCCCACAACAT
>JAHFWL010000715.1:0-145076 GCA_021292165.1 Shinisaurus crocodilurus | reverse complement strand
AAGGCCGAGCCAGCAGGGGGCGCACGATTACAGCCAGCCGGCCGGGGAAGAATCGGCGTCGAGGGCTTTATGTCCCAAGGAAAAAAGGATTTCAATTCAAGGAAGGGATTTTATAGAGTTGGAAGGAGCCTACAAGGCCATTGAGTCCAACCCCCTGCTCAATGCAGGAAACTAGAGGAGGGGTCTCATCCAAGTAATAACCAGGCTTGACCCTGCTTAGCCTTCCCCACTCAGACAACTGAGCCCAGCGTGAGCCACAGACGAAGAAAACAAGAGATAATTTAATTTGTAAACAGAGTAGAAAATGGGTTCTCAACTACCCAGCAGTCACACATTAGGTTGACAGAGATCACCCGCATCTTGGAAGCAGGTCTGTTGGGTGGGGGTGCTGTGTTTAGTCTGTTACTGTCGCATTTTTAATGCATGTGTTTTTTTTTATTATTCTTTTAAGGCACAATCCTATGCATGTAACATAGTGCTACAGTTCCCGGCATTCTGGCTGGGGAATGCTGGGAGTTGTGGGACTTCTTTCCTGCTCAAACATGCATCGGACCGCACCCTGATCAAGTTCTATTTGTGATTGCAAGCTGTGTTGAGTGTCATTTTTCTTGGTAGAAAAACGGGGTACAATCAATAAATAAATATGGCGGGAGGAGATCAGAATTAACTAGTTGAGACGGGTATATGTAACCTTCTTCTACAGAGGCAGGTGCCACTGAATACCAGTTACAGTAATACCTTGGATTGCAAGTAACTTGGTTTGAGAGTGTTTGCAAGACAAGCAAATTTTTAAATATTTATTTAAAATTTTTGACTTGATATACAAGCGACATCTTGCAATACAAGTACTGTAGTACGGCTTAAATTAAAAATCTCTGTACACATTTTTTTGGGGGGGGAATTTCATTTTGATATAAGAGTGTTTTGGATTACAAGCATGTTTCCGGAACGAATTATGCTCTCAATCCAAGGCATGACTGTACGGAGGCTGGGTTGGACAGCGGCCTGGCAGCTTCCCAGGGGCGTTGGGTTGGGCGCTGCAGGGTGGGCCTGAACATGACGGACCTTCCCGTTTAGAAGGGCTCCTAACAGGGCAGCCCTATGGCGCCTAGGCAGCATCCAGGGGCCATAAAATTGTTCAGACTCTCAGCTCCAAGGTCGGAAAATTGCTCCGATCTTGGGAGTTGGGGATCCACGCGATCAGATCCCGCTCCCCCAGCTCACAGCCAGCATGGAAAGAACTGCACCAGCTGCTCCTCCGAGGTCGCTTTGCAGCCTCAGAGGAGGGGTTTAGTGGGTGTCGTGGGGACGGGAGGAGACCCCAACATAGGACGTATCCTGGCCGCACCTCGGCCGCAGTTCAGACAGCTGAAATTGGCTGTCCTGCCAGGCGGGAGGGGCACGCAGGCGACCTTTGCCTTCGCGCTCCTCCTCCTGCTCTGCATAGGGGTACCCGTAATCCTCCGAGTTCGGAGGGCTACGGGCATCCCCATAGGGCTGCCCCCTAAGTAAATAAAACAAGAGCAACAAAACTACAGAGAGGATGCTTTAACAAGGTCAACCTCGTTTTTGGCATTAGTCTGAAATTAAAAGACAAACAAACCCGAATGAGAATTTGCATTTAAGATGCATATTTAAACACATTTTCTCTCAAAATACACATTTCTAAACTTAATTTGATACTACTTCTTTTTTTTTTTTTTTGAGCCAAGAACTGCAGCTGATCATTTGGGAAACGTGAAAGCCAGTGGATAACTCAAGTTCCGATCCACACATTTGCCCAGGAGGTGCCATCTAGGCAGTTCGGGGGGGGGGGAGGAAGCCAGATGATGTCATCCATCGTAACCCTCCCATATTTTCCACCGCTTCATGCTACCCTCAGAAGGCCTTGTGGAGCTGCCTTTTGCTCCTTAACACACACACACACACACACACACACCAGTGAGAAAAAAAGATGGAAGAAGTGGTGGGAAAACATGGAAGGGTCACAAATGGAAGACAACAAATCTGGACCCCCCCCCCTAAAACTCCATGACTGAGGGGAAGTGCCAGTGTGGCGTAGTGGTGAGAGCGTTGGACTGGGACTCGGGAGATCCGGGTTCTAGTCCCCGCTCGGCATGAAAATCACTGGGTCACTTTGGGCGGTCACTGACTCTCAGCATCACCTACCTCACAGGGTGTTGTGAGGATAAATGGAGAGGAGGGAGCATGAAGCGCCTTGGGTTCCTTGCAGGAAAAAAGACGGGGTATAAATATAATAAATAAAAATAAAATAAAATTGCACAATAAAAAAACACTCATCTGGAAGCACCCTAAGGGCTTTTCTACACCAGGCATTTGTACACTCAACATTCCCTACTCATAATTGTTTGTGGGTTCTTTAGATGATGTTGTGACCCTCCAGTTTCGCTTCTGTGTCCTAAAGAGCACTTTCAGCGAGTTTTTTTAGAGCAGGGAAGATGTGGTATTTATCGTAAAAGCGAAACGCTTTTCCCACTTGTGTATTTGCGCTATTCCACCATACCACAGTGCCACCTAGAGGTTATGTAGTGGAAAGCAGGAAAGGAAACGCTTTTCATGTAATGGTCTGATCTCAATTCAGTGACGAAACCGAAAGTAGATACAGTGGATGAACAGCCTTGTGTAGAAAAAGCTCCAAATCTCTGAAAACTGTCTTATCTGTACACAATCACATATTTAAGGAAGCAGAATGGCTGGTGCCCCATCTGGAATCCAGTGCCTGAAGCAACTGCTTCACGTAGCTTATGGTTAAGGCCAGCCTTAAACATAAGCAAACGTGATTGACTCGAGCATTTCACAGCATACCTGCAGGAAGCAAAGTGCAGTCAAAACTGGGCTGGAATATGGAGATGACAGCAGATTTCTGCGGGGAGGAAAATCGCTCTGCCACCTGCCTCCCTGAAGCAGCAGCTGGGAGACCAAGGAGGCAGAGAACTGGGTGGCTTGGAGATGAACGGGGGGGACGGGGACGGGGGGGGCACGTTACCTTGTGGATCTGCTGCAGGCATCGCATCAGATGGGCAGTCTCAGAATCCATCTGCCTTGACAGTCTGGAAATGAAGAAGTAGTAAGCTAACACAAGTTGCATGGTGCGGCGTTGCTCACCCAGCATTGTGGCGTAGTGGTGAGAGTGTTGGACTGTGACTCGGGAGATCCGGGTTCTGGTCCCCGCTCGGCCATGAAACTCACTGGGTGACTTTGGGCCAGTCACTGACTCTCAGCCTAACCTACCTCACAGGGTTGTTGTGAGGATAAAATGGAGAGGATTATTATGTAAGCCACCTTGGGTTCCTTGCAGGGAAAAGGTGGGGTATAAATATAATAAATAATAAATAAATAAATAAATAATGTGTCCTTCTGGCTCTGTTCATGGACAGCCCAACACACAGGCGTTTAGCAGCAGAAGCTTCTCCGTCGCTTTATTGCTGTCCCAGGAAAACCTTTGTCTGCTACATGTGTGTGTGTGTGTGTGTGTCAGGCGTTTATTAAAGGGGGACAGTGGCTCCCCCAAAGGAGAAGAGACGTGATCATTCTACAAGTTGAAAGAGAGACTGTGGAGACCTTGCCAGCCATAGATTTGCACTAGAGTCCTGTGGCACCTTAAAGACTGTATCTGATGAAGTGGACTGCGGCCATGAAAGCTTACGCCACAATACCGTACCAGCTCCAGGTTTTCAGGGGCTCTCAAAGAAGACATCCTCGATGGGTCCCCTCCCTCAGTGAGCCTATCTTCTCACCACCCTTGTCACCAGTTTGTATTGCTTGTAACAAGTAACTTGCAATGGTGAAGAGGAGGAGCAACTCCAGGGAGGTCTCGTCAGCAGGGCCTGTTGGGTTGTGGGCCCTCGGCAGGTGCCCAATCATGTCTACCCTTGATGTCAGCCCTGCCGGAACAGATTACAGGTGTCACAGGACTCTGTTGTTTTTCCACAGGATGTAGATAGAGCCAGTGGTGCGTAGTAGTGAGAGTGTTGGACTGGGACCTCGGGAGATCCGGGTTCTAGTCCCCGCTCGGCCATGAAACTCACTGGGTGACTTTGGGCCAGTCACTTGACTCCCAGCCTAACCTACCTCACAGGGTTGTTGTGAGGATAAAATGGAGAGGAGGAGGATTATGTAGCTGCCTTGGATTCCTTGCAGGAAAGGAAAAAAAGGCGAGGTATAAATATAATAAATAAATAATAGATAGATGAACACCCACTCATATTTGCAAAGAATGCATGCTATTAGGGGCACAGTTACAGACAATGGCTGAAAGTTGGCAACTAAGTGATCATTATGAACCACAATATTTATTTATTTATTTATTTGTTGTATTTCTGAATCGCCCATCTGGCCGGCAAACCAGCCACTCTGGGCGATGTACAACATGATAAAATACATTTAAAATACATGATATAAAATTATTTATTATTATTAATATTTATTCATCGCCCATCTGGCCGGCAACCGGCAACCGGCCACATTTAAAACAGTATAAAACAGTATAACATTTAAAATCTTAACCCACCCCATATTCCCGCCTGAATAACCATGTTTTTAGTGAGCAGCGGAAGCTCAACAGAGAGGGGGCATGGCGGAGGTCACTCGGGAGAGAGTTCCACAGTACGGGGGCCGCCACAGAAAAGGCCTTCTTCCTTGTCCCCACCAGTCTAGCTGCTCTGGCTGATGGGACAGGGAGAAGGCAGATCTCGTTGAGCAGCCTACTTGGTGTTGCTGGAGACGCTCCTTGAGATAAACTGGACCGGAGCCATATAGGGTTTTAAAGGTAAAAACCAACACCTTGAATTCGGCTCGGCAAGCAGCTGGTAGCCAGTGCAGCTCTTGAGCACTAGCGTGATGTGATCCCGCTGGTGGCTGCCTTTAACCAGGCGAGCCGCCGCGTTCTGTACCAGCTGTAGCTTCCGAACTCCTTCAAGGGTAACCCCATGTAGAGCGCATTACAGTAGTCTAGGCGAGAGGAGACCAAGGCATGAACCACCGAGGGGAGCAGATGATTAGGAAGGTAGGGGCGCAGCTGCCGTATCAGATGGAGTTGATACAGCGCCGCCCGGCTCACAGCTGCCACCTGGGCCTCCATGGACAGCTGGGAGTCTAGAATGACCCCCAAGCTGTGGACCTGGTCCTTCAGGGGGAGATGTACCCATTCAGCACCAGGTCAACATCCCCTAACCTCCCCTTGTCCCCCACCAGAAGTACCTCGGTCTTGTCGGGGTTCAGTTTCAGCATGTTCCTTCCCATCCAGCCAGCCACTGACTCCAGGCACTTGGACAGGGTCTCAACGGCCAACATTGGTGAGGACTTTGAAAGAGAGGTAGAGCTGCGTGTCATCCGCATACTGATGACACCACACCCCAAACCTCCCAATGATAGCTCCCAGCGGCTTTAGGTAGATGTTGAATAACATCGGGGAGAGGATGGAACCCTGCGGCACTCCACAAGTGAGCGGGCCGAGGGTCCGAAGCCTCCTCCCCGAGAACTACCCTCCGATACCTTCCAGAGGGGAAGGACCGGAACCACTGCAATACAGTGCCTCCCACGCCCAACCCCTCCAGACGGTCCAGGAGGATACCGTGGTCAATGGTATCAAAAGCCGCTGCGAGATCGAGGAGGACTAGAAAGGAGCATTCGCCCCTATCCAAAGCCCTCCTCATATCATCCACCAAGGCGACCAAGGCCGTCTCCGTCCCATGTCCAGACCTGAAGCCCGACTGGCATGGATCTAAATAATCGGCTTCATCCAAGTGTGCCTTCAACTGAGCACCCACCACCCGCTCGATCACCTTGCCCAGAAATGGTAAATTGGAGACTGGGTGGAAGTTGTTCAGATCTTGAGGATCCAAGGAGGGGTTCTTCAGAAGCGGTCTTATTACTGCCTCCTTAAGGGCCGGCGGTGACATCACTTCCTCCTCGATCCCCTCACCCAGTCTCTCCCTGCAGCTCATAATGAGCCAGGACGGGCAAGGATCGAGCAAGCAGGTGGTCGGCCTCACAGATGAGAGCACCTTGTCCACTTCATCAGAAGGAAGAAGCTGGAACCGATCCCACGGAACCGGTCTGCCATTGTCTTGCTTAATTTAATGTTATTTAATGGAAGCAGGCAATATTAATGCTTGCTTCCACAACAAAAGATATGGTTTTCAAGAATACCTAAACCCCAGCACTTCTTTTGTTTTTCTTCCTTTTAAAAAAAGAATTAACCACTGCTTAATAGCTTGTTATGGAGTGCCCAGATCCCACACCTTCCATCCATATTATCCTGAATTTCACTCAGCAGCAACACACACACCCTACCTACGAGCTCAAGAGGAAACATCCACAGCAGGGTCAGACTCCTAACAAAGCCCCTACTTACCCAGAAATCCAAGCAGCTGACCGCAGCTGGGACGCAAAGGTATGCAGCCGATGAAATACGTGGAAAAGGCAGCCGCTAAAGTTAAACCCTCCTCCAAGGAAAAGGGATTGGACAGAAACCCGTCAGAGTTTTTACCTTTGCTGAAAGTTTGCGTTGTGCTCCAGAGTCACGTGACAAAAGCTGGATTCCGAGCAGGCAAGTTTTCCTGCTGCAGTTCAATTTAATCTCTTGGAGTCATCAAGCACCAAGAGCTCACAATAGGTGGGGTTTAACACCACTCAGTACTCACGCTGGGGCAACAAGAGCTCCAGGAACTTCAGTAAAGTTGACACCTTTTCATTGACCTAGATCCTGTGCTTTAAAAAGCAGCCTGACATGAATTCAACAGGTGAAGCTTTTCCTGGCACGGAGAAGCTGAGTTAAGGAATTTTGGCACCATGTGAAGACCTTATTATTTTCCCAGGCATTTTAGTTTCTGTTTTAAATTTGGTAATGTATTTTAAATCTTTGCACTGCTGCTAGGTTCTATTTGGTTATTATTATTTTTTTAAATTTTATACTGTAGTTTTAAGCTTTATTTTATCTTCTTGTATTTTATGGTTTTAATTGTTGTGAACTGCCCATAGAGCTTTGGCTATTGGACAGTATTAACATGTAATAAATAAATAAAAATAAAATAAATGGCTGAGCCCAAATTTCTGCTTGCCATACAGCTGTTAAAGGCACAGGAGCCCTGACAGAATTTAAAATATTATGTAGGCTGCTTTAAGCTGAAGCTTCCCAGGCAGCTAACAAAAGTGATAAAAACCAATCCAAAATCCATTATTAGGCAATATCTTCATTAGGATCAACCAAAAATCCACAGAAGTCTACAATCTACAAGCTTTCAAGTTCTCAAGAACTCTTCATCTCAAGCTAGATGGTAAAAAAAAAAAAAAAGCAGGGTGGTGGTACAAAAAAGGAGGAATCTGCTAACAATGACTCATTCATTCAGTCTGCAAATCTCCATTTTGAAACAAGTTCTAAAACTGCAGCCCTCACGGCCACTTCATCTGGTCAAATTTGTGGGCTTTACTATTTCTCCCCCATCCTGCTTTTTGTATCACCTAATCTGATGAAGAATTCTATAGAACTCAAAAGTTTGCACACTTTTGTGGAATTTTGGTGGGTCCTAATAAAAGTATTGCCCAACTACGGATTTTACTGGTTTCCCCCCCTCATGGACTATCCTTGTGTGTGTGTTTTTAATGTGCTTTGATAAAAACAATGTAAACAGAATAAAATCAGATTTTAAGCTCTAGCCTCTTTCTTTTTCATAATAATGGCTGCAATGCATTACTAAGCATTTGAAAAGAAGTCCCATTATCATCAGTGAGACTTACTTTTGAGTAAACTTGGTGAGGGTGAGCTGTAAATTGGCCAGAATAATTTTTGGATTTCCTACCCTCTCCAAAAGGCTGAGAATACAATCCTTCTCAGAGCTGATCACAGACATAACTTTCAGACCCAATAGAGTTGCCAACTTTTTATTCTAGCCTTGCTCATCTATCTTTAACAACAGCTGTAAAGAAAATAGCAGGTAAAGCATGATCTCGCTGGCTGGAAAAGCTTCATGTATTTAGGGCGCAATCCTGTGCAAGTTTAGACAGGGTGGGGAGACCTACAACTCCCAGCATGCCCCAGCCAGCTGTGCTGGCTGGGGCATGCTGGGAGTTGTAGGCCTTTTTTCCCCTGTCTAAACTTGCACAGGATTGTGCCTTTAATTGCTTTGTGTCAATCTGCTGTTAAAGGCACAGAAGCAGGTCCAGAATGAAAAGGTGGCAACCTGAACACCAAGAGAGGGAACAAAGCGTTTTGGTGTGTTTACAGAAAAATCAGCTCTTTTCCATTAGCTTGAATAATTCAGACTCTAGGACTATGAAAAAGACACTGAGGGAAGCAACTGAAATTATTTCCAAATTAGGAAAAGCCTAACACGGCCAGGTCTGTTATGTTTAGAAAAGATAAGGCCAAGACAGCTTTTAAAAAATGTGGCTCTCTCTTTGTTGTTTTTAGTCATTTATTCCGTAGTTTCGTTGTATTGTTTTAAATCTTTCATTGTATGGCCGCCTTGGGAGGCCCTGTGAAAAGGCAAGAAATGCAAGTGGATAAATACAGAATGCAAGTAAATAAGAAGAACTAAGAAATTTGGGCTGGTGCAGCAGTGTTTGCTCATGGTGCCAACTTTTCCCCATGTCAGAAACTGTGTGTCTTCCATTGTTGTGTGAGGCAGAAATTCAACAGATACAGCTTTCTACTGCTATGGGGATGACCTGTACTAATGTATTTGCCAGCCTTCCCCCCCCCCCCCTTCTTGATAGAGTTTGGTGCATTCACCAGCTGCATGGTAGACATCCAACAAGGATGGTGTTTCCTGACATAAAAATGCAAAGATGAATAAAGGAGTTTTTTCCTGTGGATTTTCTGCCACAATTATACAGTTAAAGGCATAGGGCCCTTGGCTGGAAGAGGAAACCCTGGAACACAATGTTCCCCATGCAAGGAAAAGTACAGCTCTAACAGTAATTTCATGCCAGCAGAGTGTGATCTTGTTAATCCAAATTAAGGGGGAAGGGTTAGGGTAAGCACCAAGCAACATAGCTTCCTTTTCTGGGCCTTTTGCTGAGGAATCAGAAAGATGCAGATCTGGCTGCGTGGAAACCCTAGTCAATTACAGAAGATAATCTGTAATTAACAAGGGAAAGGCGGTCTGTAATTAACAAGGGAAAGGCGGAAGTGCCTTGCAGGATATTTATCACCCAGGGATGGGGTGCAGGAATGAAAGAGCTGGGCTTCAGTCTGGAAAACCAGAGTTCACCACTGCCGTGGACTCATCCTGTGGCTTTGGGCAAGTCCCTAGTTCTCTCCTTTTGCTCAAATATATAGCTGGTGGGCAGTCACAAGCTCTTAAGAAAACTAGCAAAACCAGTTTAAAAGCAAGTGAAATATCTTCCGCATATGCTAGAAGTGGCTATATTTGCTCCTTCATTTATTCCTGCCTTCTCCAGCCTGGCACCCTCCAGATGTGTTGGACTACATCTCCCATCATCCCCAGCTCTTTGCAGTACTGGCTGAGGATGATAAGAGTTATATTCCAACACATCTGGAGGGCACCATTTTAGAGAAGACTGATTTCTTCCACAGAAAACAAGATCTGCTCTGCAGAGCATGAAGTTCATCCAGATCACTGCCTTGGAAGACATCATAAGCTTATTTCTTATGCACTGTTGATATCGAAGGTTGCCAGCTGATCCCTCCAAAACAGTCAGTCCTGCTCCTGTGCCTTTCTCACCAGCCTCATCTGCAGACATCAATCAATGGGGCAAAGCTTTTTGTTACCGCCAGCGAACATCTGCAGCTCAAGGGGCTGTTAAACAGCACAGGAGTGGAAGCCTATAAAACAAAACAAAAAAACACCTGGCAAGTGTATTTATATATATAGCTCGTATTTGTAGTGCTGTGTGCAGTGAGAAATGCACAGTTACGGAATGGGGGACACTTGGCTCAACAATACTACAATACTTCCAAGGATCTTGGAATTGTTGTAGATCACAAACTGAATATGAGCCAGCAATGCGATGTGGCTGCAAAGAAGGCAAATGCTATTTTGGGCTGCATTAATAGAAGTATAGCTTCCATAACCGCCCAGAGAGCTTCGGCTGTGGGGCGGTATATAAATGAAATGAAATGAAATAGTGTGTAGAGATAATTCCCCTTTACTCGGCACGGGTTAGGCCTCATCTTGAGTACTGCGTCCAGTTCTGGGCACCACACTTTAAGAAGGACGTAGACAAACTGGAGAGGGTTCAGAGGAGGGCAACAAGGATGATAAAGGGACTGGAAACAAGGCCCTATGAGGAGAGACTGAAAGAACTGGGCATGTTTAGCCTACAGAAGAGGAGACTGAGGGGAGATATGATTGCACTCTTCCAGTACTTGAAGGGATGTCACACAGAGGAGGGCAAAGATCTCTTCTCGTTCATCCCAGTTTGCAGGACACGGAATAATGGGCTCAAGTTACAGGAACCCAGATTCCGCCTGGACATCAGGAAAAACTTCCTGAGTGTCAGAGCAATAAGACAATGGAACCAACTACCCAGGGAAGTGGCGGGCTCTCCCACTCTGGAGGCATTCAAGGTGCAGCTGGACAGCCATCTGTCGGGGATGCTTTGACCTGGATTCCCGCATTGAGCAGGGGGTTGGACTCGAGGGCCTTGTTGTAGGCCCCTTCCGACTCTACTCTTCTATGATTCTATGAAATGAGGAACTGCGACCCAGGGTAGCCCAGCTTGCCGCCTTTAGCAGCAGCCTGACAGCCGGTGAAATTTTACCTGACTTCCCGTCTCACAAAAAAGCCCGACATCTTAATTTGTACGTGTCAGGCTGTTGTTAAAGACAGAGGTGCAGGACCAGTAAAAATGGGCCACCTGGCGCAAAGGTTCTTCATTTCTCACCCCACACGGCACCACTAATGGTGCTGCTAAAGAGGAGCAAGGTCAGTGGAGCTGGGTGGGTTTTTTTAAAGAGGTGGCAGCCCAACCCGGTTGTGGCGTCTTGCTTGCTCGCTAAAGGCACAATCCTATAGCATCTTTAGACAGAAAAAAAGTCCTACAACTCCCAGCATGCCCCCCAGCCAGCTATAAACATGCATAGGATTGCACTCTAAAGGATCTTTGTTTGTTTCACTGAACACAAGATCTTGTTTTGAATTGGCCAGCGTTTTGCTGTCTGCCAAAATATGCTTTTCTTTAATAATAATAATAATTAATAATAATAATCCCTGTCTCTTTTGTATTATCTAATTGCATACACTGCATGGCATGTATTATTATACTGTGTAGGATGAAAAGCCTCGACTTGAGTCTGCTGGAACCCCACAGGCGGCTCTGCCTGCTCCTGGTTGCGATGGCAACTTGCTGTGACGGGCAGGAACAACAGGGCCGGCTTTGCCTGCTTTCTTTGGCAATGTGTGTGCGAGGCAAAAACCTCCGGGAATTACTACCCTTCATCCCGCTACGAGGCGATTTTCTCTCTTGAAACGCCGGCTGTTTCCAGTCAGATACGTCCCCCCCCCCATCCTTTGTCATTTGCAAAGGATGCCCCCTCCTGCGTCATATCTCCCTCCCTTCCTCTCCCATTAGGTCATTCAAGGACACGGCACGCCCATAAGACAAAAATAGAGCTTTATTCGAAGGGCAAACGCAATCGGAGATGCTGGCCGGGCCTCGTTGCGCTCTCGTTACGGCAGAGGTTGAGCTGGGCCTGCCTGCATCTCGTAGCAAATGGAATGATGCGTACAGTTCACAAAATAAACTGCCACGCCCTTGCTTGTGCGATAGCCCCGGCTGGCACGAGTTGCATTACTGCAAGAATTGTGCAAGGCTGGAAGAAAGGGGTGGTAGTAGCAGCAGCAAGGATGGAAACAGGATGGATGCAGTCCTAGGACCGGCCGGCTCTGTGCATGCGAGAAAGCACCAAACTACACTACTAGGAATGGTGAAGCCTCTGCTACCTCAGTTTCCCTTTCCTAACCACCTAAAGTGGCCATTTTATTTATTTCATTTTTTATGACACCTCTCCTTCAAGGAGCTCAAGGTGGCATGTATGGTTCTCTGCCCACTTTTATCCTCACAACAACCCTGCGAAGTAGGCTGAAAGAGAGGGTTGGTTCAGGCATAAAACCATGGTTAATGAAACCACCAGGCCCTTATGCTCTTCCCCTCCCAGCTTCAATCCTGGTTAAAGTAAACCACGGTTTCCCATTACATCTGAAACCAGAAACGGCAGCTTAATGTCAGTTCACTAAGCAGGAACTGAAACCATGGTTTATGTAGCCACGGTCATTATGTCCGCCAGGTTCAGAGCGACAGGCTTAAGGTCAGCCAGTGGGCTTCATGATGGAGTGGGGACTTCCAACTCAGATCTCTCTCATCCTAAGAACTACATGACGGAATACGTTGTGCTTTATGGACAACTACCTATAAGGGAACTAGTTACACAGGGCCCAACGCCCACTCTAGAAATCTTCTGGATTCTTAAGATAAGGGAGGCAAATTCTCAGGTAAGGAATCATAGGTGGTGATGTTGCTGTCTCCTTTCTAGGCAGACCCCAGGAGCCTAGAAGCAACAGAAACCCACAAAGTGTCCAAGGTGTGTTCCTCACCAGAGCTGGGTTTCTGATCTCCCCCTACGCCAGTTTTAAGGTTCTGGCAAATCATCATCCCTGTACGCAGAAGTGACAGGGTGGCTGCCTCGGCCAGCAGTTTGGGTGCCGTTATGGGCAAGAAAGCAGGCGGCCGATGCATCCGATCCTTTGGCCCATTCAAATATTACTGTGCAGCTTCTCGTCTTATTTCAGTGAGGATCGCGCAGAGGAACTCCTTTCTGCGCTGCGTCAACGGACAGAAAGGCATGCAATTTGGATCTTCCCCTCGGGCATAACGGTGTCTAGGGCTGATCCCAATTCAAACCTCTCTCCCAATCACCAGCACATTATTGTGAGAAAGATTAATGGCTTACATACTGGCAAAAAAAAAAAAATCACATTTGGCCATGCAGACCCAGCGCCGTTGAACGCTTGTGCTTGGTTTTATACTGGCAATCTTATTCATCAGTTTACTTCCAAACATGGGTTTGGCTAAGAGTCCTTGATTCCAAACTAGACTGATTCCAACTTAGACGGATTCAGTCCTTAAATTTCCTCCTGCGCCCAAATATAGAAACGCATGCATCCCAGCATTTCAGCAGGATTGGCTCCACCGGTGATAAACCCAAAGAAGAGCCAGTGCTGAATGTCCAGTCGCCTTTGCTGTAATGACAGTGAGATGACATTAGTACTCCTTGCAGACATTAACCCACGTGGGGGAAACGTAATGTGTGAAACAGACCGGCAAGCACCATTAAAGGGGAAATGAGAATACGCTTTGGCAGGCGTGATTCAGGACCACCCTATGCGTGCATATCAATCCCAACACAAGAGTTCCATTTCGGAACTATAGGACTGAAAGCTCTCTCGCCTGAAGAAAACATCTCCCTGCGTGTAGAAAACTAGGAGTATTCCTTAATAAGGGTGAGGGGAATTCACACATGCCGTCTCACCCCCCCCGTCACCACCACAATCTGAAACGGTATGGTTCAAGGAATTCTGCGCCATGTGATTCCGTGTGCATGCGTAGATTGGCCCTTACTTCTGAGAAATGGGCTGCGCCCCCAACATACCCTCACCCTCCAATATTGTTTCGCCCTGCGGAGGACAATACTGACTGCGTTTGCCCATGACTGTGGGCTGAAGAAATGCCATTTGTAAGAGGCTGGCAGTAAACACACCTGTGCAGGAAAAACGCACTTCGTAATGCATTCGCACAGGCCTGCACTGTGATTTACTCCGTCCGTCGAAAGCAGATGATGCGCCCGAAGGCAGGTGCTCTATATATTATCTTCAGCATGGGAAAAGATGCTTCCACATGAGGCTTTTGCTGTGTAACCTCCCTGTCTCATTCACGGAATTTTAAAGGGTGGCCCCAGACATCGTGGTCGTCCACTCCTAACCGCCCCATGTTTCCCCCACCGTTTCTTCCCATCTTTTTTTTTTCTTACTGCAGAAAATCCATTAAGGACGAAAAGGCAGAGTAGCTGCACAGTGCCTTCCAGTGGTTAGTGCTAAGACCCGCCTGTCTGGATGTACCCATGTACTCGTAAGCAACTGCGCTCACACTCCCTGACACACACGCACGCACACACAATCCATGGGGCTGCTGTGCTCTGTCCAGCAGAGTGAAGTAATATGTGACCAGACACATCCATCAAAGGAGAGCGACGACTGTGTGCACATCTGCACTGCACGCGCACGCACACACCTAATTTGCTCCATCCAGCAGAGGGCAATAGTGAAAGAAAACATACGTACAATTGCACTATACTCCACCCAACCAGGTGGCAGTAATGAACGGAAACGCACGCCCCCCCCCGCTCCCCAGGATGGACAATCCTTCATCTACCTGGGCATGCTCCCCTACTGGAGCTGCTCCACGTGCCATGTTCAGTGCTCTGGGACCGAATAGGACGATTGTGGGCGCTCTGCCTAAGGAAGAGAGGAACCCTGAAGCACTTCCTCTTGCGGGCATCAGCGCCGCGCAGCCTTCGCAGCAGCCGTGCGGCTTGCAGAGGTTGGAGGTACACCCCGGGGCCGGGGGCACACCCAATTCGCAATGTTATTTTGAAAAAGAAGGAAACACCTGTGGCCATGGGCCCCCTTAGCGCAAGGACCCTTCTATTCAAGGGCAGCAGCAAAGGCATGCTTATTCAGCCGCTGCCTCTCCCCGTGGAGGGCGATTTGGCCAAGACGTCCGGTGCGCCTCGCAAGCCTCTTCTTCTCCACTTACTTTTCCATAATCCAAACTTGCTTTTTCCAAATGTTTAGCCCTTAACCTAGGAGCAGTGGCAGTTTGCACCAGAAAGAGCCGCTCGGGCAGCCTTCCCGAACCTGGCGCCCTCCGGATGTGTCAAGACTGCAACTCCCATCATCCCCAGCCAGCATGGCCATTGGCCATGCTGGCTGGGAATGATGGGAGTTGCAGTCCAACACGTCCGGAGGGCGCCAGGTTCGGGAAGGCAGCGCGAAGCATCTCTTCTGCATGCCCCGCTCTCTCATCATCAGAATTCGCGTGTTTGAATTCGCTTCTGTGCCGGCAAGGACTTATAATTAAAAAAAATATTTTTAAAAAAATCTGGGGAAGGATCCAAATACGCAGCCTGCACCACAACCCACAGCGGGCAGCGGAGATGCTTCCCCCCCCCCCCCAGAAACCATTCGCTGTGGCTCTTCTTGCCCAGCGTGCGGAACAACTCGGGGCAAGTTGGGGGCTAATGATCTAGGGAGGGGGAAAGCCTTCCCCAGGCTCCTGCACATGTTGACGGCGGACGGCCGCGGCTGGCCGCCCCACTCTCCCCAGCAGACCAAAAGGCCTGCGGGCGTCCCGGCCCGAGAGAAGCGGCGCTCTCGCTTGAACGGTGCCGGCCGCTCCAGCTGCCTCTCAGGGCCGACAGACAGGAGTCCCGCCTTATTCCTCTTTGGCCCGCCCGGCCCGCGAGTGCCAATAGGCGGCGACGCGGTCACAGTGATGGTACAGGAAGACCCCCGAAAGGGTGAGCGCGACGCCCGCGTAGCCCAGCCAAGTGAGATGGCTCCCGAAGAGCAGATGGGAGAGCAGCAGGTTGCCCACGACGTTGAAGTTCCCGAGGACGTGGATGGTGAGGGCGGACGTCAGCGAGATGACCGAGAAGCTGGCCAGGTTGTAGAGCACGGAGCCGAGGCAGCTGAGCAGGACGCAGGCCCAGAGGCCGCCACCGTAGGCCAAGGTGCCGTCCCAGGCGGGGCCGACCTCCAGCGCCAGGGCCGCCACGAAGAGGATGCAGAAGCTGGGCCAGGACGTGAGGCACAGCAGAGTCAGGGAGTCCAGGCGCTCTTCCTGCAGCAGAGTACCTGTGTGTGTGGGGGGGAGACACGGGGGTCAGAGAGAGGTCAGTTGGAACCCGGGGCTGAAGATCGTAGAGATGCGGGCGGGGGGGGGGAGGACTTCAAACAAGGGTGTTTGATCACTTTCAGGGGGAGGTGTGTGTGGGGGGGCACTGCTTATAAAGTCAGTTATCACTGGATAACGACCCTCACTCTTATTCTATCCACACAGCCAAGGGAAGGACCCAGAGGTTGACACAAGATGAGCGAGAAGGAGTGGCCCCCAGTGGGGCAGTGCTAGGTACCGAAAAGATCTGGGGCCCGGGCCCACAGGACAAAAAAAAAAAAAAAAAGCACAAATTTGCACATGCTAATTTACATGTGCTCTAAAGACACTGTGTGTGTGTGTGTGTGTGTGTGTGTCTGTCTGTCTGTCTGTCTGTCTTTAAGGAACCCTGTCTCCTAAGGACACCCCTATTTGTAAAAAGGGACGTATGGACAGGGGAGAGGAGGGCATTTGATTTCGGGAAAAACCTCAGGTAGAAATATTTAAAGGGGGGTGGCAGCAGGAGATGAAGCACACGTGGGCCAAAAGCCAGCTCGTCCAGGGGGATCAGATGCAACAGAGATCCTCAGGGCCCCTGGACCTTTATTTCAGCAAGTGCCCATGGACAGCAGGGTGGTGGGGCAGAGGGCCTCCCAGAGATCTGGGGCTCCAGCCCTAGTGGGCTGCCCCCTATCACCGCCTCTGATGGCCCCAGGCAACAACGAAGGTTCACAGACACCTTTTTTTTTTTAATCCCAGGAAAAAGGACGGTTCTAACGATATCAGGATTGTTATCCCTGGTGGGTGAAATTCTCCACCGAAGGAAACTCTGGTCACAGCTACACTACAGTCTTAAACCATTTTTTAAAAACTGTGCAGAAATCTAACAGAGAATTTCTAGTGCCTTCACGCTACAGTTCCCAGGATCCTTTGGGGGGACCCCATGACAGTTGAAGTGACATATAAAGCCAATATTGGTCTGCGCATACGGATACTCTCAGTGACCGATGAAGGAATTGCAGTCACCCACGGCTCTGAAGCAACCAGGAATTCTTGGTTTGTGTGGGCAGGGACTGCCTCTCAGGATAACACCCCACCCACCCACCCACCCACCCACCCCGCCGCAGGAGAGGGCAGCTTCTGAAACATGACAGGTTGATTGAGATTGGGAGCATAATAAAAAAATATTTGAGCCTAACCTAGAAAACGGGGAGGGAAGAGAGCAACGCCTTCCAGCCCCCATCAAGAGGTTTGTTAATGCCACCCGGCCAGCTGCCGACGGGAAAGCCAGGCCGCCAGATCGGCCTTGAACCCCCTGACGTGGTCAGCGCTTCCACGTTCGGTCGGGAGGCTTCCAAGGAGGGGCTGCTCCTTGCCCCCTTGCTGAGGCCAAGGCGGCCGGAGCTTGAGTAGACCGTAACGGCGGAGAGGCGAGTTCTTCTAGGGTGGCAGAAGGGCCTACGGTGTGGAAGCGGGCCGTCCCCGCGTCTAAAAATAATTCCTTTCAAACCAGGTTTGCAAACCGGCTGATGCTACTTGGGGTGGGGAACCTCCAGCCCTCCCGGATCCCCCAATCTGGCCTTCTGGGGTCCCCCTAACCCCCACACCCTTCTCGCCAACCACCAATTTTTGGGGTGGGTTTCCCAACTTTTGCGCAGTTTTTTCCCCCCTTCGAAAAGGTTGACATGCCGCTCCTAAGGCTGGCTCGCCGGCGAGAAAGAGTTTTAAGGTGCAATCCTGTGCAAGTTTAGACAGGAAAAAAGGCCTACAACTCCCAGCATGCCCCAGCCAGCATAGCTGGCTGGGGCATGCTGGGACTTGTAGGCCTTTTTTTTTCTGTCTAAACTTGCATAGGATTGCACCCTAAAGTTGCAACATGGCTGGCATTTTTTACCACACCCCTTTCGCCCCGCCCCATTTGTCCTGCCCACTACTGGAATGCCCGCCCTGCCCCCCAAGAGCGTCCCCAAAGCTGAATTTGGCCCTGAGCTGGAAGAGGCTCCCCACCCCTGTGATACTATGTAACCTGCATTTTTTAAAAAATGTATTACATGTATACCCCGCCTTAATTTTCCTGCAAGGAACCCAAGGCGGCTTACATAATCCTCCTCCTCCTCTCCATTTTATCCTCACAACAACCCTGTGAGGTAGGTTAGGCTGAGAGGCAGTGACAGGCCCCAAAGTAACCCAGTGAGTTTCATGGCGGAGCGGGGACTAAAACCCGGATCTCCAGAGTCCCAGTCCAACACTCTCATCACTACTTTTTTCAACTTTTGTTGAAAAGCAGTATAGATATATTCGAAACAAAGAAATAAAAGACAAGGGCGGCCTGGCCCCATGGCTCGGCGTTTGCCGCTGTGATGCCCCCCACTGCAGTTAAAACCAGCACTGATGTGCTTGCCAGTTGCTGCCAGACACCTCCTCCCCCGGAATTGCTGGGAGCTGCCAACTCCGAAATAAAAGTGGACAACATGCTTCATGTTACTGCAGGGTGTGTGTGTGTGTGTGTGTGTGTGTGTGAAGCTATGGTTACCAATTTCACCCTTTGCTGGCTGGTCCTCACCCCACCCCACCCCGTGCTGATTTGGCCAGTAGGTCTGGCCTCATGGGAACCAAACCTCATGAGGACTAGCACACCAGCCGCTTGTGAGAAACACTGACATCGCTGGAGAAAGCTGATGGCTGGAAGAACCCTAAATGTCGCCCCCACATTTTTCTAAGTGGAGCAATAATAGCAGGGCTTTGGGCGTGGTGCGGAAACAGTCCGGATTTTTGAACACGGGGCCCGTGTGCCCCAGCTCCTGTGACGGCCGGATGAAGAGGAGCAAAATGGCCACCTCTCACCGGGAATATATAAGCGCAGCCCTTATGACTCTTTGCACACACACCTAGTAATTGTGTGAATGGCTGTTGAGGTTTGTTAAGTAAATAGCAGGCGCAGGGAGGAGAGCCCATGTGGATCGGGACTGCGGGCGGGGCAAAGGGTTAAAGCCCCTCTTGCCCCCGCAGCCCTGATCCAAATTGCCTGCGTGCATCTGCTAGTTACTTTTTTTTAAAAAAATTATGCATTTGCTAATTGCATGAATAAGGGCACAGGGAATTTGGTCCTCAGACCAAGTCCAACCGAGGGCGTATCGAAGAACCCACTCTGGCTCATTGCTGTTAAAAGACTTCCTTACTCATCGGGCTGGTCTCTGTGCAGTTCTCTCCTTTGGCCAGAGAGCTCTGGGGTGGCATATGGGCTAAACCCACGCTAAATATCTTTCAGGCTCAGGGACTTTTGCGTACGTCCCATGTGCTCACTGCAGTGGTGAACCGGTGCCTGGTCTCTGCTGCTTCAGACCACAGTGGTGGGGTGGGGCTCATATGATGGAAAGTTCCTTGCAAGGGGGGGGGGGGTGCCCTGCACATAGAAAGCTAGCAAGTCAGGGAGAAGGCTAATTGTTTATACGCAGTGAATCCTTTTTGGACAGAGGAGTGTTCAAACATGGGAGCCCCCCCCCCCCCCCCGGCAGTCTGAAGCAGCACATCCACTGCACAAGTTTAACGCCTCAATGAGAACTAGGTCCTTGAGTTCTGACATTTACCATGACCATTTGGGAACCTGAATGGCTGCAACAATTCTTTCTCAACCTGCATCTGTATAAATAAATAGACAATTAAAAACACACACAACAGGGTGTTGCTGGTTTTCAAATAAATAAATAAATAAATAAAGCTGTCATAAAGCCTCTGGCTCCAAAATCGTTTTGCAATTCTCCGAGCATCTTGATGAAGGAACTAGAATGAGGGAAGCACATATTGAATTTACATCACCCTACATTGCTGGGGAAGAGAGACAGCCCAGATATAAACCCTTAGAGGAGCCTTCCCCAACCTGGTTGCCCTCCAGATGTGTTGGCTGGGAATGCTGGGAGTTGCAGTCCAACACATCTGGAGGGCAACCAGGTTGGGGAAGGCTGTCTTCGAGCTTCACGGCTGTTTTGTCTTCAGCCGTCTCTTGAAATCAAGGCAAATGTGGGATTCCTGGCAGATACGGCAATTTTACAGTAAGCCAGCCCTCATTGATTTGGTTTGGTTTGGTTTGGATGTGTGAACAAGGTGAGGCAGCAGACATTGGTGATGGGCACACAGATCTGATCCCAGGGGTCAACTCATGATCCATCATGGAATTCTCCCGTGCAAGAAATGGGTTCTTTGGCACAGTTCCCATTCATTCCAAAGGAGTTTCGGCGAAGGGCAACTTCCTGAAAGATCATGCCTCATGGAAACTGGAAAGTCAGACATCTGGCTTTCCTTCCTCAGAGCCCAGGAAGGATGAGATGCACTTGAGGTGAGTCCCTGAGGAGGATACCCAAGGATTACAGACTTTTGCCACAGGTTTTCTGTACTGTGGCATTTCAATTCTGTCACAGATGAAGCTGGTGGAAGTCGTTCCTGCTAATGGGACAGATCAGTCCACCGTACCCGGTGAATTCTCTCTCTCTCTCTCTCTCTCTCTCTCTCTCACGCACACACACACACAGCGAGAGTTTCTGCAAAAGTTCACACATGTGTCCTTGCCTACTTTAACTAGGCTGGATAGAGACCAACAGGGTGTTTAGGATAGAATAACACTAACAGCGCAATCCTATGTATGTCTACTCAAAGGTAAGTCCTATTGAGTTCAATGGGATTTACTCCTAGCAAAGGGTGTACACGATTGCAGTCCGCCACTAACATCTTCTTCACAAGAGGGTCCTGTATCTTGTTACACACCAAGGGCTACACATTGTTCTCTAAGTTTCCCTTCTTCTTTCTCTCTCTCTCCCTCACGCACACACAAATTGAAATTAGGGTGTTCCATTTCCAAGACAGAAGTCTGGCTAAGGATGAAACATTTCCCACTGAAAATCTCCATGCAAAGATCTAACATTCCAAACAAAATATTGCCTTTTGTTCCTTTCTACTGTATTCAACATTTTAAAATTTAAGCATACAATTGGGACAAAGGATTCCAATTGGGTTCAAACAGTGGAACTGGGGAGATTTAACACAACTGGATTTCTACTTTATGCAAAATAAGAGTAATTATGCAGATAGGCTTACTTTACATAATTTGTTCACAATGTATTCACTGAGAAAGGTAGGGATGTAAACAGAGCACTCCAGCTGCACCCTTCACCACTGGAAATCTTGTTCCCCAGATGCATTTTTCACCCACACACTTTTAAGCACATCTCTGCAGTCATAAGGACTAGAAACTTGTTGTTTTTTTAAAAATAAAAAGCTAAGATTCATAGGAAGCAAGACTTGACAGACTGCATGCTCCTCCTGGATCATGGCATACATGCAGCCCTGAAAGCCACTTACTTTGCTGTATGGACTTCAGTCCGCGGAGGAAAGTAGCAGCAAAGAGGAAGCAGCAGCCGGCCTGATCGAAATGCACCTCCCCGACGATGCTCAAGGAGGCTCCCAGGCATATGGGGCCCATGGCCGCGTACTGCAGCGGGTGGTGGCGTTTCCCCAGCAGCGCCTTGGAGAGGGTCAGGGTGAAGAGCGGCGTGGTGGTATAAACCATCTGCGCAAAGTCCAGCTGGACGTAGTTGAGCCCCAAGTTCCCGAACGCCACGCTGGCGCAGAAGGTCAGGCTCAGCAGGAAGACCCTCAGCTTGGCTTCAGGGCCGAGGGTGGGGCTCCCAGCGCCGCCGGCCCGGAGCTTGGCCAAGGGGTTGCCCACCGCCACGGCCGTCAGCATGTGCAGGGACGAAAGCAGCACCGGGTACCGGAAATTGTGGACGGCAAAGATCCACTTGTTCAGGCTGGACATGGTGGTGCCGGTGACCAGCCAGACAAGCATGGTGGCCACGAGCGGCAGAGCGTGCAGAGACGGGGCGAGCGGCCTCGGGCCCCCGCCCGGGCCAGGATCCAGCTTGGAGGGAGAGGGCGGCCATCCTCCGTCGGCAGGGTTCATCCCCGCTTCATTTCTCCTCCGGGAGGGCAGGCACATCGGGGACGGCAGCCTGGCACGGGCGGGACAGAGTCCCTTTGCAAACAGCTCTGGGGACACCAAAGAGGACACACGGATGACCTTAGATCACCATGCCTAGCCGAGCGGCCTGGCCTTGCCCACGCTCCTCGGGCAGGCCTCTGTGCCCGCAGAAATGTTTCAGCCCGCTGACTGATTTCTCCCGCTGTCTCCCTTCCAGCCGGCACTCCCAGTGACTCACCGGGATCAGATTTCCAGCTGCAGTCTGATGAGGCTCCGTCGGGTTTCTTTTGCGGGTTTTCTCCAAGGGAGCCTGGAATTGATGGGAGGAGAAACAAAAACGGCAGGGTGTTTGGAACTTGGGACAAAAAAAAACTCTCCTTCGGTTGCGATCTCAGCTCCTCTGGGTCAACTTGGACAGGACGGCGATCCAACAATCACTTTGGACACGCCAGGGGCCCATCCCGTCCTGTTGGAACAGATGAGATGACCAGCGTTATTGAAAGGGCTGCAGTGCAGAGGTCTTCTGCTTTGCTTCCCCGGCCTGCCCCCCCAGCCCGCTGACTGGCTCCGGGAGAGGCCAGGCTGCATCTGCGGCCGGCTACGGCCGTGTGCGAATTGCCATGTGCAAACAGATTCGGCAGGAGCCAGTGGAAACTCCTCGGATGGTTGACGGGAGGCTCCTCCCTCCGCGTAACCAGGGAGTGCCCCGACTGGCAACAAAACATCAACAACCGATCATGTGCGCTGCATGGGGCGGACCAGGGCGACTCATCGGGTGGGGATTACAGAGTGCAGACTGCAAGGGGAAACATAAAGTACCGGTCAGGAACATCCTAAGTCAGTGTTCTCCAACCTTGGGCCCCCAGATGTTTTTGGCCTACAACTCCCAGCATGCCCCAGCCAGCTATGCTGGCTGGGGCATGCTGGGAGTTGTAGGCCAAAAACATCTGGGGGCCCAAGGTTGGAGAACACTGTCCGAAGTGAACAGTCATTGCGGAGACACTGCAGCCGCTCAGAGACTTTAACTCCTAGCAAGAGCCGACCGGGGTGGCAAAAAAAAAACACCACGCTGGGAAGGGCTTCCCTTGCGCCAGCACTCAGCTGGACACCTGTTTTCAATGGCAGGGCTCAACCCAGGACAGGACAAAACAGGGAAAGATGCCTCTGAGCTGGTGCAGAGCACATTTGCCTCGCTACTGAGTATCAGAGAATCCCCACACATCCTGCTTACGGGGGAATAGGAGGGCCCCCAGATCAGGGGCTGGGCATTTCCCAACAGATGCTGGTGTTAACCTTTAAACCCCTCAATGGCTTGGGGGTCCAGGGATCTTTAGGGCCAACTTCTCTTGCATGAGTCTGCCCAAGTATTAAGAGAAGCCACAAAAGCCCTTCTCCGGGCCCCCGAGCCACCTGAGCTGAAGCGTGACCAGAGGCGGGGCCTTTTCAGTGGTGGTGCCCCAATTCCAAAATTCTTCTCCCCAGGGAGACTTGCCCGGTAGAAAAAAAATATCATGTTGAGAAAAGACTAAGCTGAACCATTCTCCCTGACACACTAGTTTTCTACATGCAGGGAGATCCCCCCCCCATGGGGATACAGTCAAACCCCACCTGAAATGGTGCAGCAAAAAGCTCTACAGCACAATCCGATGCATATTTACTCTGAGGTAAATCCCACTGTGTCCAATGGGGCTTACTCCTGAGTAAGTGTGTTTATGATTCTAGCCGTACAGTGCAATCAATCCTCCTATGCATGTTTACTTAAATCAGTGTTTCTCAACCTTGGGTCCCCAGATGTTTTTGGCCTACAACTCCCAGCATGCCCCAGCCAGCATAGCTGGCTGGGGCATGCTGGGAGTTGTAGGCCAAAAACATCTGGGGACCCAAGGTTGAGAAACACTGACTTAAATGTACGTTCCACTTAATCCAATAGGGCCTACTCCCAGGTAAGCATACACACTCAGGACTACAGTCTTAGTCTTGGTGAGTCAGGCGCAGTGGCGAGAGTGTTCGGCGGGGACTGGGGAGACCCGGGTTCTAGTCCCCACTTGGCCATGAAGCACCCTGGGTGGACTTTGGGCCAGTCCCAGACCTGGCTCACACACAATGCCAATTCCTAGGTTAAGCAACCCAGGAATTGGTGTGGCTGTGCGAGAGCAAGCGACTGAACGAACGCATTTGCCTCCTGCCCGCTCGCCACTTCCGCTTCCCCTCCTGACTGCAAAACAACCCAGGAACAACTTCCTGGGTTGTCGCCCTGACGTGCGAACTCTGGGTTATGCAGGGTGAAACAACCCAGATTAAAACCCAGAGTGTGCTGGGTTTGTAGCACATGACAACCCACTAACCCAGGGTTGTTTTGCGATCCGTAAAGAATGTGGAAGCAGGTGGGCAGCGGCGCACTCGCTCGCACTCACGAACAACCCATGGTTTGTTAACCGTGGGTTGTTTGATTGTGTGAACCGGCCCCTGACTCTCAGCCTAAGCTTCCTCACAGGGTTGTTGTGAGGATAAAATGGAGGAGGAGGAGGAGGAGGAGGAGGATCATGTACGACGCCTTGGGCTCCTTCAGGAAAAGGGGGCATTGCATGAATGCACCGAATCAATCCATCATTCAAACGGGCGAACCGCACACGCAGGCCATGCCTGCTCTCGCTCGACGAGGACTCGCGTCCCGTCTGAACCCGCCCTCCTTCCCTCTCCTAACCTTCGCGGGCCGGGCCGGGCCGGGCGGCGGGAGGGAGGGAGGGAGGCTGCGGCGCGCTCAAGGTGACTCTTACCTTCACCGGAGCCGCTGGGCGATGCTCCATCGCAGGCAGCCGCGGCCCGCGGGGCAGCTTCGCCCGGTTCCCCGAAGGAGGCCAGGCATGGCTCCCTGGCGGCGAGCAGGAACCGGCCGGCTTCGGCTGCCGGGCAGTCCCCGCACGGGTTCGGCGGGCGAGGAGGAGAGCCGCTCGGCCCACGGTGGTCCTGCTTCCATGCGCCCTCCTCCTCCTCCTCCTCTTCCTCCCCCCCCCCCAAAAGCCCAAAGGGACCCGCTGCTCCTCCCTCCGGCGCAGGAAAATCCGCAAAGACAGCCCGGGGGGGTGGGGGCGAGAGAGAGAGAATGGCAGTGGCTCTTTTTTGCAGCCGCCGCCGCCGCCGCCGCCGCCTCCCTCTTTCTCGACCTGCCTTCCAAGATGAGCGCCGGGCGAGGATGCCCGGACAGAGCCGGAGCCGAGCCGGCAAACGCGCTCTCGCCGGCGGCGCCCCCTCGTGCCCGCGGAGGAGATTGCCGCACGGCGGAGCGAGAGACGGAGACGGGCCCGCGCGGCGCATCCGTGCGCAACGCTGCGCTCGCAGCGCCACCCTCCCCGCCGCCGCCGCCGCGACGGTGGCGCGCGCCTTTGCGCCCGTGCTGCGCGGCTCCCGAGGCTTACCGCGCTGGAGGGAAGGGAGAGCGGCGGAGTCCCAGATCGGAACCATTTCCACCAGAGCGGGCCGCCCGGTTACTCGTGGGCAGCTGCGGCAAAAGCGACGCGGCGAAAGCAACGGAGGGCCGTTCTTGAACAGAGGCACTCCAGAGACGTGGAATGGTGACGTACAATTCAGAATGAAATCCAACGCCAATTCCTGTGCTGGGAACAGAGACAAAGGTGTTTTGTTAGTGTTTTTTTTTTTTAAATCACGCCACATACGATAATTAGCTCACCCTTGCGATGATGTCTGTGTTAGCAATTATTATCTCTGCCTGTACTGTCCTGCATTTCAGTTTGCATTTCAATAAACTAATCCGCTCACCCTGGCAAATGATTGCGTTATCCTCTAACAGCATCTTGTCAATGGCAACTTTTAAGGTCAGTAAGGTCGCTGTGCTGTTTTGCATTTCAAGTTCCCCTGACAACACTGTTCACATCTCCCCCCCCCCCCCAGCCTTCTGCTCCCACATGTGTATGTATATCCATGAAAATTTATTCCAGAATCAATAAATTTGTTAGTCCTTAAATTCCCCTCTACTCAGCGCTGGTTAGGCCTCATCTTGAGTGCTGCGTCCAGTTCTGGGCACCACACTTTAAGAAGGACGTAGACAAACTGGAGAGGGTTCAGAGGAGGGCAACAAGGATGATAAAGGAACTGGAAACAAGGCCCTATGAGGAGAGACTGAAAGAACTGGGCATGTTTAGCCTTCAGAAGAGGAGACTGAGGGGAGATATGATCGCACTCTTCCAGTACTTGAAGGGATGTCACACAGAGGAGGGCCAGGATCTCTTCTCAGTCATCCCAGTTTGCAGGACACGGAACAATGGGCTCAAGTTACAGGAACCCAGATTCCACCTGAACATCAGGAAAAAATTCCTGACTGTCAGAGCAATAAGACAATGGGACCAACTACCTAGGGAGGTGGTGGGCTCTCCCACCCTGGAGGCATTCAAGGTGCGGCTGGACAGCCATCTGTCAGGAATGCTTTGACCTGGATTCCCACATTGAGCAGGGGGTTGGACTCGATGGCCTTGTAGGCCCCTTCCAACTCTACGTTCTATGATTCTATGAAGTGCCACGAGTCTCTTTGTTGTTTTAGATCTGAATAGGCACGCAAATCATTCATTATTATATTATTACATTGTTTTATTGTTTACATTTGCACCGAATCTGCCCCATTTTGCTTTAGGTCAGCCTGCCCCAAACCGGTGCCCTCCAGATGTGTTGGAGGGCAACTCCCATCATCCCCAGAGACAGCATGTCATGCTTTCAGTGACCATTTTTTATCAGGCCCAGATGGTATCCATCCTAGAGTATTTAAAGAACTCAGATGTGAAATTGCTGATCTCCTAACAAAAAATATGTAACATGTCCCTAAGATCAGCCCCTGTGCCAGAGGACTGGAGAATGGCCATTGTAATATCAATTTTCTGAAAGGGAGCCAGGGAGGATCTGGGAAATTACAGGCCGGTTAACTTAACATCTGTTCCGGGTAAATCGGTTGAAGGCATTATTAAAGATAAAATTAATAGGCCTATAGAAGGACAAGCCCTGCTGAGAAAGAATCAACATGGCTTCCACAAAGACAAGTCATATCTTACTAACCTTTTATAGTTATCTGAGAGTGTCAATAAACATGTGGACAGGGGTGATCCGGTAGACATTGTTCACTTGGACTTCCAAGAGTCTTTTGACAAAGTCCCTCGCCAAAGACTCCTGAGCAAGATTAGCGGCCATGGAATAAGAGGAGAGGTCCTCTTATGAGTCGATGGAGCTTGGTCTGATCCTGCAGGGCTCTGCTTATTCTTCATCATTTCGCATCTCCCCATCTGAAAGTGCCAACTGACCAGAGAGAAAAACTGCCCATAGAGGATTTATTTATTTATTTATTTATACCCCGCCTTTTTTCTTGCAAGGAACCCAAGGCGGCTTACATAATCCTCCTCCTCCTCTCCATTTTATCCTCACAATAACCCTGTGAGGTAGGTTAGGCTGAGATTCCGTGACTGGCCCAAAGTCACCCAGTGAGTTTCATGGCTGAGTGGAGGCTAGAACCCGGATCTCCTGAGTTCCAGTCCAACACTCTCACCACTACGCCACACTGGCTTAAAATGTTGTCAATCTAAATGGCTTAAATAGCTTTAAAATGCTGTCAATCTAAGCATGTACAAAAAACAAGTCTTTATATAGAGGACAAGATTACCTTCCTAGGAATGCCTGCTGGAAAAGGCCAAAACCACACAAGGTTTGGTGCATTCCTAATCTGTAGTGGTGTGTAGTTCCAGAGAGTGGTTGCTACGGCACTACAGGCCCTATTCCAAGCTGGGATGAACCGGACCTCCGAAATGTTGCGCAGTACCATGGCAGTGCTGGTACAAAACGCAGTGGCTCGCCTGATTAAAGTCAGCCGCCGGCGGGATCACATCACGCCAGTGCTCAAGGAACTACACTGACTACCAGTTGCTTGCCGAGCCGAATTCAAGGTGTTGGTTTTGACCTTTAAAACCCTATACGGCTCCAGTCGTCTATCTCAAGGAGCGTCTCCAGCAACACCAAGTAGGCCGCTCAACAAGATCTGCCACAGACGGCCTTCTCCTTGTCCCTTCAGCCAGAGCAGCTAGACTGGTGGGGACGAGGAAGAGGGCCTTTTCTGTGGCGGCCCCCGTACTGTGGAACTCTCTCCCGAGTGACCTCCGCCATGCCCCCTCTCTGCTGAGCTTCCGCCGCTCATTAAAAACCTGGCTGTTCAGGCGGGAATATGGGGTGGGTTAAGATTTTTTTTTTAATTATGTTTTAAATGTATTTTATTTTGTTTTTAGCCTATGTACATCGCCCAGGGTGGCCGGTTGCTGGCCAGATGGGCGATTAATCAATGTAAATAAATAAATAAATGAAAATAAATTTGTTAGAATCGTGGTTTGGCCCTGCTGCTTTGACAGCTTCAGAGTCCCTTCTGCTATCGGAAGCATTGATCAAGGCTGAGCAGTTATATCAACCAGCGATTCATGTTTATAAATACTGATTATCGGTGAATAAATATGATACACAGAGTCTTAAAGACGAATGGAGTGGGGAATTAGATGGGTCTTATTTTGCCTAATCAATGGGACATGGTTTTTGCGTCTGTATCAGAAGGGTCTATGGATCGTAACGTCTTAACCAGCAAAAACGTTTGTTTCGTGTTTATTGGGACACCACAACATCTTTTTAATAAGGGTTTGTCTAAGTCAGCTAAATGTTGGAGGTGTAATACTGCAAATACCCACATGTTTTGGCAATGCCCAGTGGTTTCTTCTTTTTGGGTAGAGATCATAGTATGGATAAGCTTAGTATTAGAATACTCTTTAATATTCACTGATGCACACGTTAAATTATTTACGGTACCTGCTGTATGGAATTTATCACAAGGACAACGCGTGTGGATTTTCCGCGCCCTCTTGACAGCCAAAAGACTGATATTACAACACGGGAAATATAAATGCTCACTTCCTATAACACAATGGATTGTGTTATAGAACGGGTGGTATTTAGACGCCACCTGCAGATGGATAAATATATGGATATTTGGTCCACTTTTTCTGAAGCTTCTGCAAAACTGTTTTTATTCATAGCTGTATTACTACAGACTTATTGATATTTATGGATATACATTTCATACACATGCACTAAAAGCGATTCATTTTAATTTTTGTAAGAAAATAGTATTATTTTTTCTTTTTAATATGGTTTTTGCTTTGTTTTGGTGAAAGTCACATTAAAAACATTAATATGAAAAAAAAAAATGTTGGGCACAACCACCAGGAGGGTATCCCCAGATGAGCGCAGCAACCGAGCAGGCCAGTAGGGGATCGGGTGATTTCTTCTGTATTCTGCTCCTGAGTTGTTTAGGGCTTTGTAAGCAAATACCGAAACCTTGAAGCTGGCATGCAGCTGCAGCCACGCTCGGACTCCTGATGCTGCAGGCCAGGCTGGAGGGAAGAGACTGCAAGAGCTTCAGATCAGAATCGGCATGCAAATCATCGTTATTATATTGGCGAAGATTTCGGTTTCGGCTGCCTTCCTTCCCTCCCTTTAGGTCTCCTCCCCGCATGATTTCTGGCTATAGACCTGGTGAAGCACCTCCCATTTGGGCTCAAACTTCTTTGAGAAAGTTTAGATTTTCTGCTGGGGGTGGGGTGGCATTCGGGGAAGCGGGTAGAGCCATCTCTCCCATCCCATTTAATCCCAAATTTCACTATGGCGTAATCCTTGCTGAAAGCTGGAAGAAAAGGTAGAATCAGACACATTGAAGGCTCAGACATTGATGCCGATTGCACTCATAAGAGATGACAAACCCGAAAGGAAGGAAATGATTCACATTTTTATGGCAAGGTTTTAAAATGTCACAGACTTATTTTGTGCGTCTTGTGACTTTACAGTCTGAAACCCGTGATTTTGTTTTGCGTTGTGAAGATCTGGCACCGGTAACTCAGGGTTAGCCTGATTGCGCATGCAGCGCATGGGGTCTGTTTGAACAGCAGTGTTCTAGGGGCACCCACGAACCAGCGCATGATTAAAATGAATGCCCTGGGATGCCTTCTGATATCGGATACACCCCAGCATCACATGCAACACTGCAAGGTAGCCCTGCTAGAGCGGGCAAAATGTCTTGGGATGGGCTTGCGGTGGTGCTTCATTACAATATCAACTTTAAGAAAACTGAGGTACATGTCTCTGTGTCCAGTGGTTGCATTCTTTCCCTTTGAGCCTGGTTCGAGCAATCAGTTCCATTAGAGATAAGTGTCCACGGAAGATGCATTCTTTGGGGAGCAAATTTACCCTTGTGCCTGCAAGCAAAATCTCAGCTTTTATTTTAAAAGGCCAAGATTCTAGCCCTCGTTTGGAGAGACGAGGAAGAGATCACTTTGCAGCTCTCCAGTGTCAACACGGCGCATGTTCCAGCAATCGGTGGAGACAGCAGTGCCAACCAGGGAAGCTGGTGGCTGCTTCTACCACGAAACAAATCGGAAGAGGATGATTTCTTTATCTTGTGGGATGTATTCAGCAATACCTGCAAAATGTACAAACAAAACACAAGGCTGTGAGGGGAGAGAGAAGCTGCTTTATGCAGACTGAATCCTTCTCTAGCACCTTTCCAGAACTTTGTGCATGCTGCATGTATGTGGGAGCACAGAAAAGGAAGTGCAGAATGTGAAACTGGGCACGGAATTCAACTTCCTGGTAGCTCATTTGTTTTTCTTTCTTTCTTTTTTCTTTTTTTTTTAACAAAAGCAAGTTTCTAGGCCTTATGGTTGCGAAGGTATGCTTGAAGACATTCTGAAATCTCAGAAGGCTTTCCGTAACTAAGGTGGCGCTTCTGTGAAAATATGTAAATATAACTCTATCTACATAATTTATGCAGGGAATAAAATTATTTAATTATTGTATTTCTAAAATGTATAAATTCAGCTTTTCTGCTATCTTTGTAGAATCCTTCATACAGGACCGTGTATATAATATTTTCTCCTTCAAGGGAAAGTGAATTCTGCACCTCTGATCAGTGATGCAACTTCAGTAAATTTGCACAAGGATTATTTTGCATCATCCTTCTGTTTCAGCTGGGAATGAAATCTAAACCCACTGGAGTCCGGCCAGTGGTTTCTGCCTGTCGTTTCTGAGATTTCAGCAGGCACTGCAAACATTCCTAAGCCTATCTTTGCAGCCACAAGGACTAGAATCTTAAGGACTTGCAGAAAGGGGTTCTGGGTCGTTGTTCCACGGCTTTGGAACACTGTAGTGGAAAAGGGCGGAAGAGCATTGTGATTTCGAGGAGACAGCAGTGTCTGACCACAGTACTTGTTTCTGGGTCTCTGTTGTATGAATAGACCTTCTCTCTGTGTCTCTAGCAGGCCTGATTTGCTGTCTCTTGCTATTTCTCATTATTTAGTGTTCAGTACCAGTGAGCTTGTAATGTTTAGCATTTGACGTAAGAAGATTGCCATTTATTTATTTTTTGTCTGTTTTCAGACAGACTTAAACCTGGCAAGGATGCCAGCTGATAATTAGAAGGGTGCTTGGTTATTAGTGGGCCTGACTTCAATGGCTCATAATTGGAAGGGCAGTTGGTTATCTGTTGGCCGGACTTCAATGGCCTAGGTAACTGGTCGGGATCAGCTCAGACGACCTGGGAACGGAGTGGCTCTGGGTGGCCTCTTGGCCAATTTAGAAGTATTGTTTACCATCAGATGGCCTGGGAACCTGGTACGGGAGTGTCTAAGATTGATATGCCATCATCTACTGAGATTCTTCCCCCATTACTTACCGTAAGTGCAAAACTGGAGACTGGGTGGCTACTATTTTGGTGGGGCTCCTAATCCATTGCATCTTTTATTCTGAGCTGTATAGGAGCTATCTATGGTGCCCCATGGTGGTAAACCTATTTGGGGGTGGGTGGGGTGGAGTTCAGCACCATGGATAGCCCCTATAAAGCTCCAAATGAAGCCTGCAATGGATTAGGAGCCCCACCAAAATAGGAGTCACCCGCCTCCCCAAAGCATATTAATCTTGTCCAGCATAATGAGAACAGGTGCAATTATTGTAAACACAGAAAACCAATATAAGGTTAGGGAATTTTTAGGAGGGCAGAACCTTGACACCGACCTGGCTATAGGAGGTGCCGTGTGCCAGCCAAGGAGTCCGTCCGTTGCCGTGTCTTTGAGGGGCTCCCGACAACAGAAGGGACATAAGCATTGTACTCTGCCTCTATCTTGCGGCTGTAATCTCTTTTCCGTAATTTGCTATGCTCACTGTCTCCTAAAAAGATCCACTGCCTTTTGCGGAACAAACAGAGAGTAGCTTCCCTTCCAGAGTTGCAAGTTACACTAGCAAGTACTTCCACTTCCACTCCTTGCCCTTCCTGTACAGTCATGCCTTGGATTGAGAGCATAATTCGTTCCGGAAAGGTGCTTGTAATCCAAAACACTCTTATATCAAAACGAAATCCCCCCCCCAAAAAAATTTGTACAGAGATTTTTAATTTAAGCCATACTACAGAACTTGCAAGACGACGCTTGTATATCAAGTAAAAAAAAATTAAATAAATATTAAAAATTTTGCTTGTCTTGCAAAACGCTCTCAAACCAAGTTACTTGTAATCCAAGGTATTACTGTATTTGAAATCTACAATGTGCAGATATGTCTCCTCCCTCTGCCTGCTGAAAATCTCCTCCTGGCATTTCAGTGGAAGCACAAAGAAGCAGGAGCGTGAAGCACTCCGCTCCCCAGTGCTGGCTGCAACGTCCAAGCCACCTTCAACTCCCTCTGGAAATGCAACAGATCCCGAGTCAGAATACAGGCTGCAGGCTCTGTAAGGCCAGCGCTGCCTGTATTCGGCCACCCTTCCACAACTGCAACACACGAGCACAGGAACTGATATATGGCCCAGCACTCACTGCCATGAGAATCCAAGCCAGGGCTGTCCAACCTTGGGTCCCCAGATGTGGCTGGACAACAGCTCCCAGAATCCCTTGCCATTAGCCACGCCGGCAGGGGTATGCTGGGAGCTGTAGGCCAGCCACATCTGGGGACCCAAGGTTGGAGAGCCCTGCTTTAAGCCCACAGAGCCTCTGTGGGCTTAAAGTTGCCCCACGCCCCGGCTGTGCCCGACTAATGATTGGGCACAAAGGGGGTCCAGAGGCACCGCCCCTCCCCTCTCCCTCCCTCCCTCCCTCAGTCCTCCCATCGGTATCCCAGGGGACACTGTGCGGGAGCACCGAGAGGAGCGGGAAAGGGGATGACGGCTGGCAAAAAGTGCCCACGCGTCAATTTTCGCCGGCTGTCAGAGGCTCCCCTTCCCCCATGGCCTTGCGGGGTTGCCGCCGGGCACCTGGGAAGGGGACACGAGCCAGCCCAGCTGAGCCGCGTCACCACGGACCAATGGGGAAGGGCGCTGCTTTCCCCCATGGCCTTCTCCTCCCAGGGAGACCATGGGGGAAGGACAAGCCCCCCCCTTCCCGCCCCCTTCTCTCACCCGGTGTGGGGAAGGGGGTGTGCAGCAGACCCCCCCACCGTCACCGCACGCCTCCTCCCCCCCACCGAGCAAACCCAGTCAAGGTTGGGCTAGAACTCGCTGCAGCAAGGGCACACGACTGATACGGGAGGCAGCGCTTCTCGACTGGCCGGTTGGCGATATTGTGGTGGCCGCCTGCCCAAGGGGTGGGGCTCTTACCAGGGGACTTGGGGTTGTTGCACACTCTGTATAACAAGGATCTGAACTCGCAAGAAGAGATGTTTGGCTCGATCCTCCTGGATTTATTATGGCATGAGAATTCGTTGAAGAAGCCCTGCCAAGCCCTTTGGGAAAACATTCGGCAGAACACCCGTGCCATCCCTAAGTCCATTGGCCATGCTGGAATCGGAGTCCAACAACATCGGGAGGGCCAAAGGTTTCCACTCGCAACCTAGAGAATAGGGTTGAGGAGGATTTGACGTGCACAAGGGCTTATTGAGTTTAAATGCCGTCGGCCAGCCTGGGAGACAGCAGGGGCCGAGTCAACGTTGCCAGGCTCAAGCAGTGCTTGCAGACACACCGCAGGCCCAGGGGTTTCATAGGTTTCATAGATCATAGAGTTGGAAGGAGCCTACTAGGCCATCGAGTCCCACCCCCTGCTCAGTGCAGGAAACTAGAGGAGGGGTCTCCCATCCAAGTGATAACCAGGCCTGACCCTGCTTAGCTTTCCACGCTCAGACAAGCTGAGCCAGCGTGAGCCACAGGGTTCTCCTCGGCGCTGTGCTTCCAGTACGTACCTTGCTCCAGGCTGGTGTGTGGGGACCGGAGAATCTTCCAGTACTTGCGTTCTCCTTTCTCGGCTTTCAGTCCCATCATGGCGGTGAGCAGTGGGCCAGAGAGGGTATTCTCGGTCTCAAAACTGTTCGGCGAAAGAGAAGCCATGTCAGGAAGAACGGGGCAACGAGAGGCCGTTCCAGTTCTGTAAGCCACACTGCAGAGTGCGACGCGCCGTGCCTGCCTGTCTTGTGTGAACCGGTCGCAAGTCAACCCATATCCAGTATACCCTTCCCAGTGGGCCCAGTTTTATTGCCGGTTTATTTTTTTAATTGATCTTTTAAATGGCACTGAAACACTTTTCTGGCTATCTTTCTATAGTGAAAGACCACTTCAGCCAGAGGTGTGGAACCTCTTTCAGGCTGAGGACTGAATTCAACTTCAGAGAAACTCTCGGGGGCCACATTCCAGTGGTGGGTGGAGCTAAAGATAAAGTGGGTTGGGCCAAGATACAAAAAAATCTGGAGGCATTCAAGGTGCAGCTGGACAGCCATCTGTCAGGGATGCTTTGACCTAGATTCCTGCACTGAGCAGAGGGTTGGACTCGATGGCCCGGTAAGCCCCTTCCAACTCTACTTTTCTATGATTCTACGATTAAATCCAAGCAGTTTGTAGCGTAAAACACTTACTGCCTGCAACTGAGCCTCAGGAGAGGCATCTCCTAAGGAGAGACAGTGTGGCGTAGTGGTGAGTGTTGGACGGGGACCCGGGTAGTCCCCGCTCGGCCATGAGAATCCCTGGGTGACTTTGGGCCAGCCACCGACTCTCAGCCTAACCTACCTCACAGGGTTGTTGTGAGGATAAAATGGAGAGGAGGAGGAGGATTATGTAAGCCGCCTTGGGTTCCTTTCAGGAAAAAAGGCGGGGTATAAATATAATAAATAAAAATAAATAAATAAATAAATAAACTACCTAGGGAGGTGGTGGGCTCTCCCACTCTGGAGTCAACCAAGGTGCGGCTGGACGGCCATCTGTCAGGGATGCTTTGACCTGGATTCCTGCACTAAGCAGGGGGTTGGACGCGATGGCCTGATAGACCCCTTCCAACTCTACTGTTCTATGATTCTACGATTAAATCCTAGCAGTTTGTAGCATAAAACTCTTACTGCCTGCAACTGAGCCTCAGGAGAGGCATCTCCTAAGGAGAGACAGTGTGGCGTAGTGGTGAGAGCAGGGCTTTTTTCTGGTGGAACTCACCGGAACTGAGTTCCAGCACCTTTTCTTCTATTAATTGCATTACAATTTAATCGCCATCTACTCCCGAGGAAATGTAATCCAAGAGTTCCGGTACCATTTTCTCCAGAAAAAAAGCACTGGGTGAGAGTGTCGGACTGGGACTCGGGAGATCCGAGTTCTTGTCCCCCACTCGGCCGTGAAGCTCACTGGGTGACTTTGGACCAGCCACGGACTCTCAGCCTAACCTACCTCACAGGGTTGCTGTGAGGATAAAATGGAGAGGAGGAGGAGGAGGATTATGTAAGCCACCTTGGGTTCCTTACAGGAAAAAAGGCAGAATATAAATACAAGAAGTAAATAAAGAAATAAATAGCAACATTTTAGAGAGGGGGGAAACTACACAAATCTGGGAAATCACCAAAGGATGGGTGGGTGGAGGAAAGGGGCCCATGACCAGATTGGAACTCTAGGAGAACTGGATTTGTCTCCCGAGCTTCAGGTTGCCCACCCGACTTAAATGAAAGAGTATTGTAGCGCTATACCCCTATAGCATGATAATTAGATTGTAAGCCTGCGGGCAGGGACTGTCTTGTTAATTGCTGTAAACCGCCCAGAGAGCTTCGGCTATTGGGCGGTATAAAAATGAAATAAATAAATAAAACAATGTAATATATATTTAGAATGATGAGGGGAAAACCCTTTCAGTCACTCCCATTTTAGCAACTCAGCGTGACTTACTTTGGAATAAACATGCACCGTTCAGCGGTCTCCTCTCAACCCTCCTTCCCTTGGCCAGTCCCTTTCACACCCATTGGAGGTGTGTTATTGAAGGTGATCAGAAAGGTTTTTATACTTATTTTTTCATTATACAGCTATAGTATTATAACCCTATAATGCTAATTTTAAAAATCATTTTAAAAAAAAGACCTTTCCAGTCTCTGCCATTAGCCACTTTGCTAAAATGGCTGTGAGTAGAGAAGTGTTCTCTTCCATCACTTTAAATTTATATTACATTTATAGTTCTATAGAGGTATAGCATTATAATACTCTTTTATTTGAGTGGTATTTCACTATTATGTCAGTTTTTAACAAGTAGCTGGGAAAGTGCTTTAACGCTACTTAAAAGTCTGATTTTAAAAAAATAATAAAAAAAATAAGCGGGTGATAAAAAAATGGCAACGGTGATAGCGACTGTCTGCTGAGCTACGAATAAGATCCGCGCGAAAGGCATCGGTACCTGCATGCGTTATCGTTCCATCTTTCTCACACACACAAAAAATGGACATTCTCTGGTAAGAAAAAAGACGGAAGCAGCCCTGAGTCCCCCGTTCAAATCTCATGGGCTGCCTTGAACACAAAAGGGCAGAATCCTACGCCTCTTTAGACAGAAAAACGCCCTACAACTCCCAGCATTCCCCAGACTACAACTCCCAGAAACCCCCAGCCAGCATAGCTGGCTGGGGGTTTCTGGGAGTTGTAGTCTGGGGAATGCTGGGAGTTGTAGGGCGTTTTTCTGTCTAAACAGGTGTAGGGTTATGCCCTACGAGGCCTAAGGCTGCTCCCGCTCCAGTCACCCTGAGCTACTTTGCAGGGTTCAATTTACGCTGCAATCTTGCGCCTACTTACCTGAGAGCAAGCCCGGCTGAACTCAGCGTGACTTACTTTGGAATAAACATGCACCGTTCAGCGGTCTCCTCTCAACCCTCCTTCCCTTGGCCAGTCCCTTTCACACCCAGCCAGGGAAAGTGAAGATGGCGGCCGCACCTCAACGGTTTCTGGCCCAGCTTCTTGGCAGCTCTCAGGATATGCAGCAAGGAGGAGCCAGCAGGGACTTTCAGGGCTTGTCTGTACAGCGGAGTACGATTTGGCGGGTGATACACCATCAGGAGGACAGCGATCCTCCTGGTTTGTGGGTTGGGACCCCCAGGTTTGGGAGACGGAGTGCCGACTTCCAAGGTGTCTGTGAAGGAGGAAGCAAAAGTTGAGGAGCAGCAACCTAACCAGTTTGCGGTGGACTTTAGCAGAGGCAGCGTCAGGGGGCGGCCCACTGGGGCTGGAGCCCCGAATCTTTCAGTTGGAGCCCCGAATCTCTGGCGGGCCCTCTGCCCCACCACCCTGCTGTCCATGGGCACTTGCTGAAATATTGGCACAGAGGCCCTGATGATCTCCCTTGCATCTGATCCCCCTAGAAACTTTCCTGGCTTTTTGCTCACATGTGCTCCCCTCCCTGCTGCCCCCACTTGAATCTTTCCGCCTGAGGTTTTTTTTTTTCCTGAAATCAAATGCCCTGCCCTCCCCTGTCCATACATCCCATTTTACAAATGGGGTGTCCTTAGGAGACAGGGCCCTTTAAAGACACACACACACACACACAGAGAGAGAGACTTCAGAGTAGTGTTCTCCAACCTTGGGTCTCCAAATGTTTTTGGCCTACAACTCCCAGCATGTTGGAGAACACTGCTTTAGAGCATATGTAAATTTGTGCATATTTTTTTTGCAGGCAGAAAGATTTGGGGGGGGGGGCAGCAGGAGGTGCAACATATGTGGGCCAAAAGCCAGCTCATCCAGGGGGATCAGATGCAACAGCCATCACCAGGGCCCCTGTCCCTTTATTCGAGCAAATGCCCACAGGCAACAGGGTGCTGGGGCAGAGGGCCTCCCAGAGATTTGGGGCTCCAAATGAAAGATTCGGGGCTCCAGCCCTAGCAGGCCATCCCCTGACGCCACCTCTGTATTGGTTATCTACTCTGACGGGCAGTGGGTCTCCAGAGTTTGAGGCAGAGGTCCTTCCCGGTCTTACTGGGAGATGCTGTGGATTGAACCCGGGCCTTTTTTACATGCAAAGCAGGTGGCTCGGGCCTTTACCTGGCCTCACCTGGGTCTGAAAGCGAATGCTTCCCTCACTGGAGCCAATTCAGCCCCCGCCCTCGCAACACCCTCCTTGCTGCTTTCCCAGTACCTCTTCCCACGTGGCAGTCCAACCTGGCGATGTCCAGGTAGCTCTTGCCGTGCAGCGCAGGCAGCAGCTGTGACTTGATGAGGCTGTTCCTGAACACGCCCTGCTCCAGGCCCCGAAGCAGGGCGGCCACGGCGTCGGTGCACTCCGGCTCCTCCTGGCTCGTCCCCGTGGCAATCAGAAACTTAATCACCAAGAGATGGAAAGGACATAAGAGGGGGCAGAGAAGAGTCTTGATCCTTTTGCCCTGTTATGAAGCTTCTAAAGCTGAAGATGGATGGATGTATTTATTCATCTATTATATTTACACCCCGCCTTTTTTCCTGCAAGGAACCCAAGGCGGCTTACATAATCCTCCTCCTCTTCTCCATTTTTATCCTCACAACAACCCTGTGAGGTAGGTTAGGCTGAGAATCAGTGACTGGCCCAAAGTCACCCAGTGAGTTTCATGGCCGAGAGGGGACTAGAACCCGGATCTCCCGAGTCCCAGTCCCAACACTCTCACCACTACGCCACACAGCCTTCCCCAATCTGTTCTGGGGGATCAAACCAGAATGATGGGGCTGCGGTCTGATGGGGCTGCGGTCTTAGGGATGTAGGGATTTTGTTAACTCCGTTCCGTCTGTGTTTCATGGGTTGTCCGCTGCCTTTTGTTCCGTCATCCGCTCATTGACAGAACTGGGTGGGTTTGTTTTTTCCCCAGAATTTTGTTCTACTCGCATTAAATTGCATCAGTGCTCATGCAACACTTGCACGAATCTACATCAGTTAATGCGAATCAGCGGTAATGCGCATTGACTCACGTGGATTTGTTCATTTGCACAACTGCGCATGAGTGCAAATCCCCCCCCCCCGCAAAGTGAAACGGAATCTGCGTGACTGAGAAAAAGCCGGTCTCGGATTCACAGAAATCCAAACACGTTTGAATCCATTGCGGATTTCTGAGACGTCTCTAGTTGCAGCCGCGCACATCTGGAGGGCATCAGGGGGAGAGGAAATATATTTCTTCAAACATTTGTAAAAGCATCGCATGTATGTTGATGTGTTTATCCACACATTTCCCGCTTTATTCGTGCACAGCCAGCTTCTGCTTCAAACTTAAAGAAAAATGCTTGAACTGCACACAATCCAATGTCCTAATTTATTTATTTTTACCTCTGTCTTCACTCATATGACACTGCCTGCTTCTCATCCAAAACCTAGGAAAGGAAAACTCCAATCTATTTGGATGCTAGCTGTCGTCTCTGTACCTAGGGAGGAGTGGGGCGTTGGCTCCTTTTATGGAAGCGTGGGAGCGTCTCCCATTCATGGGAATGGTTGCGCAAATTGCCGCACACCCAGCATGACGCACTTCTGGCCAATGGCGAAGGGGAAAGGTGAGTCTCCTATAATTCCTAAGCTGCACAGGTGGGAGAGGATGGATTGTTTACTCAATCAGCATCATTTAGTGATTCTTAAACTATGGTTTTAGGACAGGGAAAGGCAACCCTAGTGCCTTCCAGATGTTTTGGCCTATAATTCCCATCAGCCCTAGCCAGCATGGCCAATGATTATGGGAGCTGTAGTCCAAAGCATCTGGAAGGCACCAGGTTGTCCACCCCTAGCCTAGGGCTACCAGTGGTCACAAAGGTCCTGACAAAGAGCAAAGGAAAATGCTGCAGAGCCAGACGGTTCTTAGAAGTTCCCACTATGTGCTGAAGAGGCAAGTCACTCTCTAGCGTAGGACTTAAAAACCTCCCATGAAAAGCAGCTTGCCTCTTCAGCAGTGCAAGTGGCCACAGTGGAAACGTCAGTGAATGGAAGGCTGACGACTAGAACGAAGCGGAGGGAATCACATTTCCAGAACTGGATGCTGTTGGACAAACAGACTTTTCACGCTTCCTTCTTTGTGATGGCTGTAAAGCAGGGGTGGGCAACACACGGCCTGCATGTAGCGGGGGCTGGCCATTTTTTTGCTTAAAAACAAGGCATGGGAGCACAATTCTTCTCAAAAGCCTTTTGTTGTTGTTGTTGCTGCCAGATTCCAGCGGCAAAATCAGCAGCAGGGAAGGGTGCGGCCACTGGTGGGTTTCGGGCGGCTGGATCCAGCCTCCAGGCCCGCCAGAGTTTCCCACCCTGCCATAAAGTAAGGAGATGTGTGACAGCCCTGGAAGAACAAGCGAGGCCAAACAGTGACCTCCAACCACCGGAGTCGTCCTTCCCATGGCCTTTGCTGGCCGTACAGAGGAAAAAAACCCACCACCACCGGAAGGGCACCCTTCTCCTCACCTGCACCGCCAGCGGGCTGCTGTAGATGTTCCCCAAAGCCCCCGCAGATGTCTGGGCCCGCAGGATCTTCAGCTTCACACGCGTGACGGCGTGGTCGAGCTTCGCCGCCAGCTCGGGCGTGTAGAAGGTGGCCTGTCTCAGGCAGGCAAAGGCCAGGCCTGCCATCGCTTCGGTGTCTGGGTGGAGAAGAGCGGAAGGCGGTGGAGGGGGCGGGACGCGGCACCGTCCGTAGCCAAAGCCCGGGAGAGACCATCCGTCCACGCAGAGCGCGTACATTACCCTTGGTGAGGCGGCCCTGCCCTAGCGGGACCCCCCGCCCTCTTTGCTTACGGCCAGCATGGCCAGCTCCAGAGGGCAGCAGAGTGGGGCAGGTGATGGGGGGCCCCCCCGAAGCCACCGTGGGGGCCTGCAGAAGCCGGGCTAACCCTTAAGCTACAGAGGAAGCCTCCTGATGCCGAGTCAGGCCCTTGGGCCATCCAGCCAGGTATTATCAAAACGGACTGGCAGCAGCGGCTCTCCAGGCAGGATTCTTTCCTTGCCCTACCTGGAGGTGCCGCAGGGGATCGAGCCTGGGACCTTCCTTCCGCATGCTCGACCCCATGAGCTACGGCCCCTCCCGTACAGGCGCCAGATGCACTCACAATCCGAGCGAGCAAAGGCTGGTGCCTTGTTTCTGTTTTCAAATGCACACTTTGCGCGCACAGGTATGGAGACTGGAATCTCCGTTTGTGATTGTTCTGTTACAGAGGCCCAGTTTGCAAATCGGGCCGGGGGGCGGGGGGGGAGAGCCACAGTTTATTCTGAAGCCAGAAAGATCAGCGGCGGCTGGTCCTCAGAACCGGGGCGCCGGGGCGAGGCTCCGCTCACAGCCACCTGCTGCGTACCTGCTCAGGTGGGAGCCGTCTCCACACCAGACGTAGGCTGGGCCAAGCCGGTTTTATACCAGCACAGAATCTGACCCACAGGCTGGTTCAGACACGGGGGGGAAGACCTTCAGTTTCCGGCTGGGGGAAGCGAGTTGCTCCACACACAGCCCTCGGAAGGCTTCTAAATCGCCACTTGCCGAGACGGTAGGGAAGTCTTTGTAAAATGGATAAAAATAGGTTCCCTTTAACGCAGTGTTTCTCAACCTTGGGTCCCCAGATGTTTTTGGCCTACAACTCCCAGCATGCCCCAGCCAGCTATGCTGGCTGGGGCATGCTGGGAGTTGTAGGCCAAAAACATCTGGGGACCCAAGGTTGAGAAACACTGCCTTTAACGTCACAATGCGTCAGCGGGGGTGGGATGGGGACAATGGAAAACAGGTGAGGTCTGGAAGGTTTTGTGGACTTCGGTGCAAATCTGGCCCTTACCCACAGAGAGCTGGTGGCGGGTGTGCCCAAACTTGCCGTGCGCCTCCGCATGCAAGAGCTTGTCGATCACGCGCTTGTCGATCTTCTTGCTGTGCACGCACATGGCCAGGACCCCCAAGCTGTACTGGTAGTAGTTGCTGACGGGGTAGCCGATACTCTCGTTGCCTGAGTGCAGAAGGGGAGCAACCAACCGTTAAGCCCTTTCTCCTGGCAGTGACCCGTGACCCAGGCCTAAGGATCTCTGCTTTGGGGGTCATAGATTTCATAGACCATAGAGTTGGAAGGGGCCTACAAGGCCCTCGAGTCCAACCCCCTGCTCAATGCAGGAAACTAGAGGAGGGGTCTCCCACCCAAGTAATCACCAGGCCTGACCCTGCTTAGCTTTCCACGCTCAGACAAGCGGAGCCAGCGTGAGCCACAGGGTGGTCCTAGAACCTCTCCTTGTATGTGACCGCCAGCGTGGCGGTATAGAGCTCTCTGTGCTAGGACCGGGAGACCCACGTTCAAATCCCCACTCTGCTCTGAGGCTCTTGTCTGCCAACCTCTCTGCCTCTCTGAGCTTCTCCGGGTCAGCAACCTCGGCTTCAAGGGAACGGACTTGTATCCTGAGAGCCAGGAGCTCGTTACACGGAGCACACACCCACGATTTCTGTCCTGCTGGCAGACAGTCACGTGGCGCTCAATCCAGTACACTGGATAGCCCCCGCGCCCCTGATGGCTTTCTACCTTCATAATTGGGTTGCCGTTTTTAATTGGTATTATTGGGTTTGTTTTCCTGGAAAACCAAGTTGTTCACCAGGAGAAGGGGTGTGTGTGTTTATCTATAGTTATTAATTTACAGTTTACAGTTACTTACTATGAGAGGGGAGGGAGGAGCTCTTGGCCCCGGCCTCCTCACCCGGTTGCTGAACTCACCCGGTTGCTTAACTCACTTTTGCGCTGACACCTCATCACTGGAGCTCCTCACACTCGGAGTGCTCCTGGGCTATGAACTGATCGTTTTATTCTGTTGTTCCTTGCTTTGTTGCAGTTTTTAATGGCTGCCTCTGTTTTCCCTGGCTCTGACTCCCTGACATAATAAGCTGTGGCTCACGCTGGCTCAGCTTGTCTGAGCGTGGAAAGCTAAGCCGGGTCAGGCCTGGTTGTTACTTGGATGGGAGACCCCTCCTCTAGTTTCCTGCATTGAGCAGGGGGTTGGACTCGAGGGCCTTGTAGGCCCCTTCCAACTCTATGATCTATGAATCTATGCCTATGGCTCTGCCCTGACAGTGTATTTACAGATAGCAAGAGGCGGTCCCAAAGCTGCATCTCCTGGCGAAGAATGGCCATCAGAGCAAAGAAACCCCATTGCCCCCCCAGTGCCTCCTCCTTCTCCTCCAGTCTTACTTATCTGCTCCATTTCCTCATGCAAGTGAATCTTGACCTGCGTGACCAGCTGATTCCTCGCGACGGTCCTCATGTTCTGACACGCGGCCCGCAACGCAAGGAGGTAGAGAGCGAGTTTGCCGGTCCCAAAGTGCTCCTGGTAGTGGACTTCAGAAGGAGTGCTGGACCAAGGCAAGTCAGACGAGCGCACCATTAGCTCCGCCTGTGCTACGTGAGCGAGACTCTTCAGGTCTAGTTTTGCCTACAATTATTATACTCATTGATGAAAAATGGATTCATTGTTAAAAAATTATGCCAGGTGGCATTATTACAAGATTTTCATTGTGTCCTTGCCTCCCCCATTCCTCCCCTCTGTTGACTCCCAAACTGTTGGAATATTATTTATTTATTTATTTGTACTATACCACTAAATATTAAGAAAGATCCTCAAGCGGTTTAGATTCCAAGCTCCGTGGGGCAGGAACCTGTTCTTTCTTTCTTTTTCTTTCTTTTTGGCTTGATGGTGCTTGATTAGAGCGTCAAGTTTGGCCTACAACTCCCAGCATGCCCCAGCCAGCATAGCTGGCTGGGGCATGCTGGGAGTTGTAGGCCAAAAACATCTGGGGACCCAAGGTTGAGAAACACTGAGTTACATTAATGGCATGAAAGATCTAATATATCCTGATCTTAGTTTCCAAATGGTTTCCCTGTAAACATGACTCATGTTATTGTTAAGGATACAAAACAAAGGTCGATTCAGATCAGGAGCAGTGGGGTACATTTTGAAGTGCAGGTGCTCATCGTAACAGTCTCCAGAGCCGCACCCCCACAGAGAGCCCAAAAATGCAGGCAGCTATGTCCGATCCATTTCAACAAACCAGATCTAGGAGTTTGTCCTCTCCACCAGGAGCAGGTCTTTTGTAAAGCAAATAGCTGGCTGGGGCACGCTGGGAGTTGTAGGCCGTTTTCCTGTCTGAACGTGCGTAGAATCGCGCCTTTAATTGCCAGTTCAAGACCAAGCCACCCAAAAATACTTTGCATGACAACCGGAAACAATATATGGCTGCCGGTGAAATCCATTTCTCCCCCAGCTGCTGTGAGGTGAGGTTTGCCGCTAAGCTCGTGGGCAACAGGGAACTCTGAGGGGCAACTTTTTTTCTGCAGAGGGATGCATTGCCTCGTGGGTAATCTGTCAGGAGCCACATGTCAAAGGTGGTTGGGGGCAAAAGTGGGTGGGTCACCCCTTTAATCTCTCTCTGCCACCCCCTTTCCCCCTCCCTCGCCAGCCAGTGGGCTTCCAGGCAGAGGCAGTGATAGGGCTGGAGCCCCGAACCTTTCATTTGGAGTCCCGAATCTCTGGGAATCTCTGGGAATCCCTGCTGTCCAGGGGCACTTGCTGAAAGAAAGTTCCTGGGTCCCTGAGGATCTCTGTTGCATCTGATCCCACTGGAGTAGCTGCCTTTTTGCCCATGTCTGCTTCACCTCCTGCTGCGCCCCCCCCTTGAATCTTTCTGCCTGAGGTTTTTTCCTGAAATCACATGCCCTCCTCTCCCGTCCATGCATCCGTTTTTTACAAATAGGGGTGCCCTTAGGAGATGGGGCCCTTTAAAGACAGACAGACAGAGAAAGAGACTTTAGAGCAGTGCTCTCCAATCTTGGGTCCCCAGATGTTTTTGGCCTACAACTCCCAGCATGCCCCAGCCAGCTACGCTGGGGACAGATTGTTCTTCCCAGAGGTCTAAATTGACAGTATGCAGAGGGCCTTTGAAGTTTGCCCAAAGGTTCAGATTGTATTACGGTAAGGGCTTTTTGCTGCAGATCAAAAAATGGACATGACCAATTTGGCGACTGACAACGCAACCCTATTAAGCATTCTACTCTGAAGTAACTCCCACTGAGTTCAATGGGCTTTACTTCCAGGTAAGTGACTACTGGATTGCAGCCTGAGAGCCAAGGGAGTGCAAACAAAATACTTCCCACAAATTTTCAGTTCCTTGCCACCCACCCGAAAAAGCACTATTTTCTTCCATGCCTTAAAGATCCCCCACAGAGGTTACTGTTCTGCTTGTGCCCCTGATTGGTTCCTCCGCCTAACTGGGCTCCTCTGGTTTGGCCCGATTAGTACTTTGATTCTGTTGGTCAGACCTGCTGGCATTGGGCTCAAACTTCTCCTCCAGTCGCCTGAGGTACTCGCTCTCTCTCGTGAGGCTGTGGTCATCGGAAAGGCGAAGGCCCAGGTAAACGCTTGGGTTTAGGTGCTCGGACGTATCCGTCATCACCTTTAGGAGCTCTGCATTCAAAGACCTGATGGCTTGAGAATTTCCCCTGGGGATTTCTTCCAGAACGTGGGGGGGGGGGGTGAAAGAGAAAGAGAGATGCATGTAAGGTAGGTGCAACAGATCTACAACAAAGAACCTCGTCCTAGATCTCGAATTACTTTGGGCTGGTTTACACAAGCAGCAGAATAAGGTGAAGAAGGGGAGGTGGTGGCACCAGAATCCAGAGATGGTAGAAAGGACTGTTGGGAGAGGGAACCAATTTCTGAATGCTCCCCGGCATAAAATCCTCCCTGTAAGTAGAAATCTAGCAGCACAGCAAGAAGCCAGTTGGGAAAGGTCCTGTCTCTAAATGTGCATTTTTTTGGTCTGTCTGTTTACTTGCAGGGAACGTGTGTGTGTGTGTGTGTGCGTGCATTGAAAAAGGCCACCCTTAAGGTCTTCTCAGCAACAAGCAAATAATTTTTTTGTTCATGCAGGCCTTTTAAATAATAATTTAGCCGTCCCAACCTGGTGCCCCCCCAGATGTGTTGGCCTGCAGCTCTCATTGGACTGCCACTGGCAATGTTGGCTGGAAATGATGGCAGCTGTACTGTAGGCCAAAACATCTGGAGGACACCAGGTTGGAGAAGGCTGAAATATGTAAACAATGTAGCCTGGGTCTCTCAGATTTAAAATCTATGTTTCTCGTTGGAGAGTTTTGTTTCTTCTGATTTTATGGGCTTCTGTTTTATTTTGAATCTAAATTGTTTTTTTAGGTGTATTTATTGTAAGCCGCCCAGAGAACTTTGTTATGGGATAGGATACAAATGTCCGAAATATATAAATATCATCCCCCCATCTGCAGTCTGAAGCAACAGGTGACTGTCACCTCAGGATTCTACCAGCTCATTCTGAGTAGACTGGGCCTTTGACAACGGTTATCAACTCTCCTTTTGTGGGCAGAGAGACTGAGGCACAAGGCACAGCCGAATTGGTGGCGGAGAGTTAGACTTGGCAAAATGATCAAACATATAGAAGGACAAGTCTTGCTGAAGAAATATCAGCGTGGCTTCTGCACAGGTAAGTCTAGTCTCACTTAGAGTTTTTTGGGTGTATCAACAAACACATGGATAGGGGTGATCCAATCGACCAGTGTTCTCCAACCTTGGGTCCCCAGATGTTTTTGGCCTACAACTCCCAGCATGCCCCAGCCAGCGAAAAAAATTGAGTAAGGGGAGACATGACACAGGTGTATAAATTAATTCATGGTGTGGAGAACCCAATGGGATCATCCAAAGGGGTGAGTGAGTGGTGGTAAATTCAGGACAGATAAAAGGAAGGACTTCTTCACACAGCCCGTAGTCAAACTATGGAATTCACTACCACAAGATGTAGTGATGGCCACCAACCTGGGTGGCCTTAGAAGGGGATGAGACAAATAATGCTGAGGCATTTAATAGCTGCAAATAGCACATGGGTGGTGGTGGTGGTGATGTCATATTTTTATCCAGTCTATTTTTTATATCTGTCTTAGTTGTTTAAGTAATTTTAAAAGTGTTTTTAAAATGTTTCTGTAATTTTTTTTTGATGTTTTCATTGTTTGTATTTATTTTTTTATACTGTATTTTATTGTAAAATTGTATTTTTATTGTATAATTGTATTTTATTACTATGTAATTTTTATAATTGTTGTAAACCGCCCAGAGAGCTTTGGCTAGGTGGTATAGAAATTGAATTAATAATAATAATAATAATAATAATAATAATAATAATAATAATAATAGAGGAGAAGGCTATCAATGGCTACTAGTCACGGTGGCTATTTATTACCTCCAGTATCAGAGGCAGTGTGCCTCTATATACCAGTCGCTAGGGAACATGTGCAGGTGTGTGTGTGCACACCTGTCCCGCTTGTGGGCATCCGGTTGGCCACTGTGGGAACAAAATACTAGATTAGATCGGCCTTTGGTCTGGTCCAGCACCGCTCCTCTTACATTCTTATGATTCTGGGGTGGCTCCAGGAGCCCAATAGTTTTTAGTGGGTCTAGAGGTGGAGTTTTCATGAATTCAGAGCAAGATAAAATAGTTTTACAGACATGAGAGTGATACCAAACAATGTGTGTTACAGTCTTCAGCCTTAGAACAATCCTGTGAGATAGACCTGTGATGATCCCATTTTCTGGGCGACAAAGTGAGGCTGCGAACCTGCAGCATGTCTTCGGGGTGCCCTGTGTTTCCACGGCCAAGTAGACAACTTTCGATCAGATCTCTGTGGCTTTGACATCCTGTCATTTTATTCTCTCATTTTTTCCCCTCTTTAATTTCTAAGTCTATTATTTTGTCATGTTTTTATGCACAGGCTGCCATAGTCCTCTATGCCATAGTCCTCTATGCACTGGGCGCATTTTTTATTTTTTGCACATGAATTGCCCTATTGGATCAAATGAAAGATCCAGCTAGTCTAGCATTCTGATTCCAGCAGTGCTTAACCGAAATGCCACTGAAAACCCATAAGGAGGGCATGAAAACACACACACATACACACACACACACACACACCATCCTCTGGTTTTATTGTCACCAGCATCTGATACACTCAAGAGATATACCTCCCCTGTACATGGAGGTTCCATTTAACTGTTGCAGCTAGCAACGCTTGATAGACCACTTCCCTTCCTCCATCTTCTTTAAAAGCTATCTACGCTAGCAGTCGTCACCACCACATCTTGCGGCAGTGAGTTCCATAAGTTAATTATGCATCGGGTAAAGATTCCGTTACCTACGTAACCATTTTTTTAAATTATACTATAGTATAGCCTTCCCCAACCTGGTGCACACACCCCCGACATATTGGATCACATCTCCCATCATCCCCAGCCAGCAAGCTGTGCTGGCTGGGGATGATGGGAGCTGTAGCTCAATATGTCGGGGTGGGGGGCTGCGCCAGGTTGGGGAAGGTTGCTATAGTGGAAGGCAAGTAGACTTACCACACTGCTGGACTGAAACAAACCAGCTATGGAGAAGGAAGAGGAAGACCCATGTCCGCGGGGCATCCATGCCTGCGACAAGAGCGAAGACAGAAGACAAGGACGTCATCGGAGTTCCAGGAGGGAGTCTAGGGCCCTGTCCAAAGAGCCTGGCTTCCACTGGGCTGTGAGGCCTGTGGGCACAAGATCACGGATTAAACTAGAGAAATGTCACAACTGCAGAGCTTTCCCAAGGCACACGAGCGAGCTGACTTGGCAAAACAGGAAGGACTTTGGCTGAAGAAGAAAGAAACAGAGAAAGCCAAAGTGCGGGTGTGACACCAGCCAGGAAGATCTGTTCTGTTTTCCGTTTTACTGGTGCTACACAGACAGCATGTTATGCATATCAAAGTCCACCCCTTTGTCTCACTCGCACATATTGGGTGCTTGCCAGATGCAAGAGCAGAATCCTTGCTGAAGCCTTTACATTCAGGGGTCGAAAATGCTTCCCCGGTCATCCTAGAAGAGCACTCTTGCGTCTTTAACGGCTGTTTGGTAGGCAGAAATTCAACTGGAGAAGCTTTCCCAAGCAGGCATGAGCCCTGGTGTTTCTCATTTGCGGGAATCAAGCACAAATTCCTTTGCCAACTGCATTCTTAATGTTATTATTTATGCTAAAAAATTCCATCTCACTTCCCCTCTCCCATGGAGAAGTTCAAAGTGGTTAAAGGAGTGCACGAAAATAATTAAAAAAAAAAAAATACAATCCAGTCACGGAAATAACAGAATAAACAGAATTGTTTTTTTTAACTGGATGTCATCCGCACAGAGAACATTAGTTACTGGGTGGATTAAAAATGTACTCAATGATACATAATACATAATAAAGAAATAAACACATTACAAGACTAAAAGCAGCATTAAAGAGAGCCCAGAGCTCAAAACTAACAGATAGTTATTCAGGGAGGGAACCCGTGTCCCCTAGACATCGCCGGGGGGGGGGGGGGGCATAGGGTACTTCGGATTCCCAGATCCGAGGAAGGGGGTATTCAGGGGAGCGGGGAAGGGAGGAGACTGCAGAGGCCAGGATACGAGGTACCCCGTGTCCTCCAGAGCCTCTTTCCTTCCCGCTCCAAAGCGCCCCAGCTGGACGGCCGAAGATGGACATCTAGCTAAAATGCAGAGTGGGAGGAGCAGGGAGGTGTGGATCGCCTCTGCGGCTCCTCCCACTCTGCACTGGATGCCTATAAGTCAGTGTTCTCCAACCTTGGGTCCCCAGATGTTTTTGGCCTACAACTCCCAGCATGCCCCAGCCAGCTATGCTGGCTGGGGCATGCTGGGAGTTGTAGGCCAAAAACATCTGGGGACCCAAGGTTGGAGAACACTGCTATAAGCCTCTGAGTTTGGGGGCGTACGAGCATCAAACGCACAACCCATAGGATTGCACCCTTAGGGTGTTTCCAGATGATACTTTCAGGGCGCTATTGCCCTGCCTCATTCATGGAATTTTACAGGTGGCCGAGACACTGTCTTCCACTCCCAATCCTCCCAGTGTTTTCCCCACATCCTTTCTTCCAGTTTTTCTTCTTACTGCAGAAAATCCATTAAGGAGAAAGAGAGACTGAAATAGCCACCCAGCGTTTTCTAATTGGCGGCGCTAATCCTCCTTGTGAAAGCAACCTTGAACGGAATCAAAATTTAAAGGCTTGCTGGAAAAGTCTTCAAACACTGTCAGAACATATGTAAAGAGGAAGATAATCTAGGCTGTTAGGGAAGGAAGTTTCGCAGACTGGGTGCTGCTACTGAAAAGGCCCTATCCAATTATCCTTGTAGAAACACAACCTTGGACCATTCCATTCATTTTGGTGGCTTTGGGCAGGAAATCCAAATGGCAGCTTCTCTTCTCCCCCCCCCCCCCCAAATAATATGAGGCACACTGGGAGGTTCTCCTGTACAGGGGGAGCAGACCTGGAGAACTGTGGGGACCTTTGTCACTTTCTTGTGCTGCACTCAGGTCACACTCCTCTTGATCAATGGAATACAATGACCTTATGTAGGCAAGAGATGAGAACGCAACACATTAATGCTCTCTTTGTTCATGATCTTGAGCCGATGATGCCACTAACTTGGGATTTCCCCCAAAACCAAAATGCAATGAGGATGCAAACCAGGAATATACAAAGGACATTTAAAAAGGATTATTCAGATTCATGGAGAATAGGGCTTTCAGGGGGCGCAATCCTATGCATGTTTAGACAGAAAAAAAAGTCCTACAAGCAACTCCCAGCATTCCCCAGCCTGCATAGCTGGCTGGGGCATGTTGGGAGTTGTAGGACTTTTTTCTGTCTAAACAGGCATCGGATTGCACCCTCAGTTGTTATAAGAAAGAAAGGCTCGAAACCGACGGGCAGCGTACCCGCAAATACCAGCAAATGGGCCCAAACAAGAGGGGAGGGTGCTGTTGCCCTCATGCGCTGCCTGCAAGACCCCCCCAAGGATGGACTGCATGGCCCGATCCAGAAAGGCATTTCTTAAGTTCACAGAGACCAGAGGCCAAGAAAGCAAGCAGGATTCGTCTTACCTGTAATACACAGCTGCAGACCCTCAGGTCTACCAGCCAAATCCAGCCCACGTGAGGTCCCAATCCGGCCACACGCCCTGGCCCCACTCGCTTCCCCCCCCCAAGGGTCGTTTGTTTGGCGGTTTCCTGGGTTTTGTACTGTTCTCCCCCCGCCCCTTCTAAAAGGCTGAAATGCTTCTCCTATCTCTTAGTTACTGGCAGGAAGAGCATGAAGCTGAAAGGAGAGTCCAAACGTTCAAGTAGCTGCGCTGATCCATATCAACAAGCCAGGCCTAGCACTTTTAACTCCAGCAGGAGCAGTTTCCTTGGTAAAGCAAATGCACCTTAGTTGCCCATTCAAGACTGACCAGGCCACCCCAGAATACGATGACGATGGTGATAACCTGCCTTTTTTCCTGCAAGGAACCCAAGGCGGCTTACATAATCCTCCTCCTCCTCTCCATTTTATCCTCACAGCAACCCTGCAAGGTAGGTTAGACTGAGAGTCAGTGACTGGCCCAAAGTCACCCAGTGAGCTTCATGGCTGAGTGGCGGACTAGAACCCGCATCTTCTGAGTCCCAGCCCAACGCTCTAACCACTAGGCCACACTGGCTCTTCAGTGTGCACTATGGAGGAGAAGGCTACCACTGGCTGCTAGTCCCGATTGGCTATACGCTTCCTCCAGTATCAGAGCCAGTATGCCTGTGTACTCCAGCTGCTGGGGAACATGGGCGGGAGGGTGCTGTTGCACTCATGTCTTGCTTGTGGGATCCCGTGGGCAGCTGGTTGGCCGCTGTGTGAACAGAACGCTGGACCTTGGGTCTGATCCAGCAGGGCTCTTCTGATGTTCTTACGTTTCCATCTTTACTGATAGTTGCATTACTACTTCCTTATTGATACTTATAGATATATATTTCATACACATTTACTGTAAGTGATTCATTTTAATTTCTGTAAGAAAATTGTTGGCTTGTTTTCCTTCTTTTTTATATACTATATGGTTCCTGTTTTGGTGTAATTCAATTTTTTAAAAATTAATTTAAAAAAAGATAATTGTTGCTGGGAAAAGTCATTCTCCCGTCCCACCTCCATCCCCAGCTACTGTGGGAATTGCAAACAGGAAACAGGGAAGTCGGGTAGGTGGGTGGGGGCACACTTGACATCTTTGGACCACAGGGATTCTAGCAAAACGAAAGAAAGAAAAGAAATGGACCACATAGGAGTAAAGTCAGCTGATCTCTGATCTACAAGAGCCCAGAAGAGAGGGGGGGGGCAGACTAGCTTGTTTCCTCTCTATTTGACAGGAAAAGGGACACCACCCGCTCTTACGTCGCTTATCAGATAGTCCTTCATGGCTTTATGCTGGCTGGGGAATGCTGGGCGTTGTAGGGCTTTCCCCCCCCTGTCTATAAACATGCATAGGATTGCAATCCTGCGCACACTTCCCTAGGAGTACGTCCCACACTCATCATAGTGGGACATACTTCTGAATAAACGCGCACATCAACAAGCGAGCATCAAACCCGAATGAGGATTACGGTATATACTAAACAGAAAGAAAGGACAAAACCAGCTGCGCGGACGCAGCCTCACCTCTCGGTGGCTCTGGTCTCCTTCCGTCCCTGGAGCGAGTCTCTCCCCTTGCCTTTGAATTACCGTATTAAGGGGTGATGGTGGGGGGCTAAGACCGGCTTTGAGAAGGACAGAGTCACACACACACACACACACTTGCAGACCAGAGGCAGCGTGTGGTGGGGGCAGATCTTCTTTCACGGTTGTTTGCTTGAAGTCACGTGAGGATGCCTCTTCCAGCTGCTGAAGTCAGCTGTTTGCATGCAGGATGTTTTTGTTCCAGCCAAGTTGAGAGGCTGGACTAGAGTTCTCTGGAGGGTGGGGGAAGCAGAGCTGTAGCAATGAATAAATGGAATCAAGAAAAAAGAGGAACACCAAATAATCTTGCTTGCAGCCTTACAGATAAGTTAAGGCCTCTTCCCTGATCCACCACGGAGTTCATCTGAAATAAACTGAATTGTATCATAATACTTACCAGCTTGTTCATATGCTCTCCAACCATTTGCTAGTACATATAAAGATGTATTCATAGTGTGCACGCACCATAAGCGTCTGTAATTTTGATTCCACGTGGTTACATTCACTATTGGCAGGTATCTTTGTTCAAATCGCATCTTCAGATAAGAAGTACTAAAGGTCGCGTTACCCTGAGCAAGCATCTGTCGCACATACCTCCTCTTCTACTTTATTCTTTAGAAAGAACAAATCCAAATTCCCCACGGAAACAAACCTCTAATGCAGTGTTCTCCAACTTTGGGTCCCCAGATGTTTTTGGCCTACAACTCCCAGCATGCCCCAGCCAAGGTTCATAGATCATAGAGTTGGAAGGGGCCTACAAGGCCATCGAGTCCAACCCCCTGCCCAGTGCAGGAAACTAGAGGAGGGGTCTCCCGTCCAAGTAATAACCAGGCCTGACCCTGCTTAGCTTTCCACGCTCAGCTGAGCCAGCGTGAGCCACAGGCCTGTATAGGTTGGAGGACACTGCTCTAATGCGTCTGTTTTCCACATGCGGTTTCCTCACAATGACTTTGTAATCGGGTATGATATGCCGTAGAACATGTGAACACTGGGGAGAACATGCTAATTATCAACTGTCTCTCTTTATATCAAGAACAGTGAAGAGTCTTGCAGCAGCACCTTCAAAACTAACACGTAAGCTTTCGTGCGTTCAAGTCCACATCATCAGATGTGTGAAGTGTTATTCTAAGTAGAGTTATACACACATATGGGTGTAGAGTAAAAATATGAGCTGTGATCTTTATATTATAATACTTACTAGGTTGTTCACATGCTCCACAACAATTTGCTAGTATATTCATAGTGTTCATGTTCCAGAAGTGTCTGTAAATTTGGTTCCACGTGGTTACATCTGCTGTTGGAGTGGCTTATAATGACCGAGGTGGGCACACACACTGCATACCGTAATTACAAGCAGGCCAAAGCAGAGGAAGAGGAGATAGAAAGCAACGCCATTTCACCAGCCCTGCTGAAATAATTTTCCCCCCTCTTCCCTCCCCATTCCCTTTTCCTTTTGTGTCATGTCTTTTTAGATTGTAAGCCTACAGGCAGGGATTGTCTTGTCTTTATTGATTGTATGTAAGACAGTCCAGGAGACTTTTTGGCTGAGGAGCGGGATAAAAATGATTTAAATAAATAAATGGACTATGGAACTCAGTGTCACTGCAGCTGCATCAGCTACAAATGGGCTTAAGGAAGCCTTCACTGAGCTGGTGCCCTCCAGCTGTATTGGACTACAGTGCCCACCATTCCCAGCCAGCATGGTTCCAGCAGTCCGCTGTGCTATTTGGGGGTGATGGGAGTTGTAATCCAACACATCTGGAGGCACCCGGTTTGGGGGAAGACTATGAAACAGCATAAATCACAGTCAGCAGTCCATGCTCTAACTCAGGTCTTATTTCATGTGAAACATTTTTTCCAGGTCTTTTTAAAAATTACAGAAACAAAACCCACTGCCGAATATGCCAACCCCAATGCAAATATAATCCACTCTCTCTCCATACTGTAGGCTGGGGGGGGGGGGCGTGGTGGTGCAGAACTCTGGCTAAAAGAGAATGGCTTACAACAGCCCTGCAATGTAGTCCAATGTTACTATTGCAAGTGAGAGGTTGGGACTGAGGCTGGCTTGGATTTCCAGCTCCAAAATTCACCATACAGAAGACCTCTCAGGTTGCAGCAAAGGTCAACCTACTGAAATTGCCCCCTCAGACCTCCTCCCAGCCCATATCCTATGCCCTATTGCATGCAGAAGCTTTCTGCTACATTGATTTGCATGCAGACCGGTTACACTTTTACTAGTTCCAAAACTCAAAAACACACACCCTTTTTTCACTCGAAGTAAGACCCCACTTAGGAAAAAAAAACAGACTCCTGTCTTTACTGCCACGTTTTGTTTTGGGGGGTTGCAGGACGGACACGCTGCTGCCCCATCAGAGCTAAGCTCACATTCTTCTAGATTTCCCCTTTTATTTTTATGGGCAGCTCTTAGATTTCATAGATCATAGAGTTGGAAGGAGCCTACAAGGCCATCGAGTCCAACCCCCTGCTCAATGCAGGAAACTAGAGGAGGGGTCTCCCATCCAAGTAATAACCAGGCCTGACCCTGCTTAGTTTTCCATGCTCAGACAAGCTGAGCCAGCGTGAGCCACAGGCCTGTATATGGTGAGACCGAAAACAAACTCTACAAGAACCGGATGTTAAGCCCTTTGTGTCAGTCTAACCTTTTCCTACGTCTAACTACAGAAACATGAAATCCCAACGCATGGACATAAAGTCCATACGAAGACCCTTCTATCTCTCCGCCTCTATCATGGCCAGCCAATCCCCAGTATGCTCTGCGTTCTTCAGCCTCGCGTTATAAGGCCTTGCTCAAGCTGCCCCTTCGAGGCGTCTAACATTGTGCCTGCTCAGAAAGGCCACCGCCGCTGCGCGAGCTTCCTGGCGTGACGAAGCAAATGAAGCAGCTCCATTGCCGTCCTCGCCCGGTCGGCGCCGCCAAGTCCGGGAAATGTAACCCCCGGGCTTCGGCGCCCGTTCAGGCAGCAAGAAAACGCCCCGAGAGGGCGGGGCGGGGGCCCTGACGGCGGGATCGGGGGGCGGAGCCTACTGCGGCCGGCCTTCCGGAGTCTCCACGTGTGTGTCGGCCCCGCGGAAGAAGCAGCAGCAGCGGCCGGTGCTACGGTAACAATAACCATGGGCGGCCTGGAGAAAAAGAAGGTACCGCGGACCTTAAGATGGCCCAGCCCGTGCGGGCGTCGCGCTTTGAAAAGGGGCTTCCCTGTCTTCCCGGGTACAAATGAACGTCTGGAAGTGGGGGATCGCGAGCATCATCTTGCGGGTTTTCTAGCCGCGCTGCGGCCTCCCGCGTGTCTCCTCGCTGTCGACCCGGGTGAGCAGCTGCCCGGTCCCTGAGGTCGGCTTCAGAGGCCCTTCTCGGCATGCCCCCTCCGAGGGAAGCTGGAGAGACTGGGGGGCCCTCCGGGAACGGGCCTTTTCTGTGATAGCCTTTTAGGGTGCAATCCTGTGCATGTTTAGGCAGAAAAAAAGGCCTACAACTCCCAGCATCCCCCAGCCAGCCACGCTGGCTAACCCCGTTGATTGATTGAGTAACAGCACAATCCTATGTGTCTTCCCTACTCAGTAAGTCTCATTGAGTAGAATGTGGAATGCTCGGGGTTGTAGTAGGACTTCTTTCTTTCTAAACATGCATACGATTGCGCCCTGCCTGTGGGATCCCGTGGGCAGCTGGTTGGCCACTGTGTGAACAGAATGCTGGACTAGATGGACCCCTCTTCATAGGGCTCTTCATAGAATCATAGAAAAGTAGAGTTGGAAGGGGCCTACAAGGCCATCGAGTCTAACCTGCTGCTCAATGCAGGAATCCAGGTCAAAGCATCCCTGACATCTTATGTTCCTGAGTTTCTGTTGTTTTAGATCGGTGACTGCTTTTATGGGGTGAGTTTCCCTAAGGACATTTGCCTGGCACTGATACTTTTCAGTGGCAGGCACAGACGTACCGGTACTTCTTTCCCCAGTCATTTGGGCACTAGTTATGGCCCAGTTGTTGTGGGCTGCTTTTGTGCTGGGTGGGGAAGGGGAGAAATGTTGTGTATTGCAGACGAACAATTTTAAATTTATTTTTATGTGTATTGTTTTCTTCTGCCACATTATAGATTTTTGGATTTCTATGTGTAAGTCACTTTGAAACTGCTTTTTGCAGTGGGAAAGGATGCATAAATGTTGTTGTTGTTGTTGTTATTATTGATATGTATAGGAGTTATTTCCAGGGGGTAGCCATGTTAGTCTATTGCAACAAAAACAATAGTCTTCTGGCACCTTAAAGACCAGCACATTTATGGAGTAAAACCTTCTGTACCCTAAGTAGAGCCTCCTTGTTAGGAGCAGTGTATATCGGAATATCAGATGCTAGGAATATACAAGTGGGATGGGGCATCCCTTTCATCTCTCTCTTGTGGCCTTCGTGGAGGCCCCTGACCTGCCACTCTTGGGAGCAGGAGGCTGGCCTAGGTGGATTTCTGGTCTGTTCCTGCAAAGCCATTTTTTACATTCTTACAGAATTCACTGCCACAAGATGTTGAGGTAGATGGCCTTACAAAAAAAAACAAACTATTGCATATGTTCATGGAGGTGTGTTTAATCGGGAGATATTAGTTATAATACCACTGAGGCAATATGCTTCTGGATTACTTTAAAATGTGGGTTAACATGAAATAACTGAATAATTTTAAAGGGGGATTGGACAGATTCATGGTAATCAGTGGCTACTAATCATGATGGCTATATATTACCCCCAGTATCTGGGCAGCATGCATCTGTATGGGGGTTATTGAGGAGGGTGCTGTTGCGCTCGTGTCCTGCTTGTGGGCTTCCTTTTGGGCACAGAATGCTGTGCCAGAGAGGCCCGTGGTCTGATCCAGTGCAGCTCTTGTTCTTAAGTAGTCACTGAGGGGTGGGCAGGTGACAGGGAAGAGCTGTTACGGGCATATCTTGAGATATCTTGCCTGGCCCATAGCTCAAAATAGGAATGCAGCAGCCGCCCACCCGCCCACCCCTGCGACCACATGCGCTGCAGCTAATACTCGTTGCCTGCTGCAGCGTGGGCTTTGTTTGGGTTTAACTCAAGGAATGGCAAGCATTAACATTTATGTCTCTCTTGTCCCTCCCCACCCACAAAAAAGTATGAGAGGGGTTCTGCCACCAACTACATCACCAGAAACAAAGCCCGGAAGAAGCTGCAGCTGAGCCTCCCAGACTTCAGGTAAGGAAAGGCGCTGATGTTTACTGGCCTGTTGTGGGAGGTTGATACGTGTTTGTGGAGGGAGAGCTTGTATATCGTGGTGATGCTTGGGGTGGATGTTGTGCGTGGGGGTTGCAGTTCGACACATCTGGAGGGGCACCAGGTTGGGGAAGGCTCACGTAATGGGTTTCTGTGCATGCACATATATACATACCGCTTGGTCCCTCTCAGTGCAGTGATGGGGTTTCCCAAAAAAGTTTTGAATTGGAAAAGTTTCCTATGTGAATTAGGCTAATGTTTTTGATGCCCTAGAACGTGATCGAATTTAGCATGTTTCTTTTATTTGTATTTAGTGACCAAGCTTAAAAAGTATCTCACGTTAATTTTCTGTTCCTATACACCACAAGTATTTGACCTAAAGTATTTGATCGGGGAGAAATTAAAGTACAGGCAGCCCCCAAGTTAAGAACATCCGACTTAGACAACCCATACTTAAGAACGGACTTCTGGGTTTCCCGGCGCTACGTTGTTTACGTAGGGTACATGGCATTAGTATACTACGCAATTTGCGATTTTAACGTATAGAACGCTATGCTGTTCTGACTTACATACAAATTCGACTTAAAGACATCCTTAAGAACGGAACTCATTCGTAACCTGGGGGCTGCCTGTACACTTAGGGCACAATCCTGTGTGTTTAGACAGAAAAAAGTCCTACAACTCCCAGCATTCTCCAGCCAGCCAGCCATGCAAAAAGTTGTAGGACTTTTTTCTGTCTAAACATGCATAGGATTGCACCCTTAATGTTATTAAATGTTATATTGTGTAGAATTTGTGTAGAGCACTTGCCGGCTCCCTGCCAGGGAGCTGCGTGGAGGGCAGGCGTGGCGCGGCAGCTCGCTCTGCGGATGCCTCGCGCGCTGCCATGCCAGCTCCCGGGCAGTTCCCATCGCGTCACTTCCGGGGCAGCAAGAGACGCGATGGGACCGGCGATAGCAGCGCCTGGAAGAGGTAGGGAGCAGCGGGAAGGCGTCCACGCAGCTCCCTGGCAGGGAGCCGGCAGTGCTTTGCCGGCTCCCTGGCAGGGAGCTGCGGTTCTGCCGCTCGCTCTGCTGCCGCCTCGCGCTGCTGTGCCGCTTCCCTGCCCGGGAGCCGGCATGGCAACGCGCGAGGCACCCGCAAAGCAAGCGGCTGCACCTGCCCTCCACGCGGCTCCCTGGCAGGCGCAGCTGCTTGCTTTGTGGGTGCCTTGCGCACTGCCATGCCGGCTCCCGGGCAGGGAAGTGGCACAGCAGAGCGAGCGGCAGAGCCCTCGCTCTGCGCCGGCTCCCGGGTGGCTCCACATAGTGTGGAGCCGCCCGGGAGCCAGCAGCGAGTAACCCGGTGTGCTCGTTTTTCAAGACCTCGCTCGTTCAGCGAGTCAGCATTTTAAAAAATTTTTTGCTCGTCTTTCAAAATCCTCGCACACTGGGTTACTCGTAATCCAAGGTATTACTGTATTTCAGTGACATCAATGCATTCTCTCATGTATTTACTAGGGATAATCACCTGGAAAACATTAATTACAACTTTGAAACTGCCAAACTTGCCTAATAATTGTATTTGCGGTTGTTACTAGTGAACTTAGGAAATGGAAATATTTCCATGGAAAAATGAACCACTGCAAAACATTCTGTTTTGGAAAAATTTTCAGACTCAGTGAGCGTCCATGGCCACACAGTGTCAGTGGGCACATGGCAATGGCGCGATGCTGCCGTATGCCAGCTTAGACTATTTAGCCCAGAATCGTCCACTCTAGCTAGCGGTAGTTCTCCAGGGTCTCTGGCAGGGAAGATGTTCTCCATCAGCTGCTGCCTGATCCTTTAACTGGAAATGTCGGCGATTGAACTGGGGGCCCTCTGTATGCAAAGCCAAGCATGGGCTCCTGCTCCCAACGGCAACAGTGCCTCCAGGCCTTCACTGTTTGCCCTACATTTGAATGGAAACCAGTCACTCATGCGGGCGAGGCTGAAAGGGGTGCATTTTGAGGACATCATTGGGTGGAAGCAAAACCTACCCTTGGTCCCTGCATCGCTCCAAGCCAAGGGGGGGGGGTGCGGCGGTGCTGGTCATGCCAGAGGTTGAGAAACGTTGATCTAATAAGGCAGGGGTGGGCTGAGTTTGGGCTTGCGGTTTTGTTTTGGTTGGTTTGATGTCTACCAACCAGAGTCGGATGCGAAATGGAAGCTCACGGGGCAGACTCTGTTATCTGCTGCACCCCAAGAAGCAGACACTGGCATACACATGCGGGAAGAGGGATTCTTCCAGCAGCGTTCTAAAACTAGCCAGCAGACTGAACAAAGGGCCCAGTCAAAGGCACCCCTTTAGTACTCCCTATTTTACAGAAGAGGCCAAGAGATAAGCAATTAGCACAAGGCTAGCCATGCCAGAGATTTTCCTTAAAGGGAGAGTCAGAAGCCCTTAGAGCAGGGGTCCCCCAACATGGTGGGCACCTCCAATGGCTCCCGTGAAGGGTCCCCAACAGTCCTCTGCAGGCATCCGAATCCCCCCCCCTTTTTAAATCTATGTACATACATAGATTTCTATGAAATGCATACAACTTCCTAGCAATTATACATAGGCTTCAACAAAAGCAGATCAAATATCCAAATTTGAAGTTGGCATCTATATGCCACCCGTCCATATATTGAAAGTGCTGTGAGGTCCTCAGTCCATTGCATTATAGGCGGTGAGTTATGCTTCCAGTGTTATATTATCGGTCTTTTAGCTGTCAGAAGGGTGTGGAGAATCCATTTGCACTGGCCATGCATTAATTTCCATGGAGCAGGTAGATAATTTAAAGGATCGTGCGCATCAGTAAATATTAAGGAGTGTTCCAATACAAAATTTATCCATATAATGACCTCCTCCCCCAAAGGGGCAACTACAAGAGCGTTGTCAAGGAGAGGTAAGGGCAACTACTGGGCACTGCCATAACATATGCTTAAAAGAAGCCTGAGCCATTTTAGACATCCAACAATTAGCCAACTTAGACAAACCCTTATTAAGGAGATGTTGCGGCATCCGATAGACACGAAACAAAAGTTTTTGCTGAGTAAGACTCAACCTGAGATCCATAGACACGACAGGTAGACGCCAAAGTGGCGCTCCACTGATGAGGCATTTTGTGGTGGTGCCCGTAGCAGTTTCTCAAATTCCCAAATGTGCCCATGGGTCCAAAAAGGTTGGGGACCCCTGCCTTAAGAGATCTACTGCAAATCGCCCCAAGATCTACCAGCAGGCCCCCATCTGTCTTCTACCCACTCCTGTAATAAGGCATTGCTGATTCTTTCTCATTCCTGGGCTTGATGGACTCTGGGGCTTCTTTTCAGCTGTGGCGGTTTGGCAGCAGGCGTTGACCTGGTATAGATTAGGAATGAATATCTCTGTCTTTTTTGTGTCTGAACTTGAAGCCACCTGGAACCTCATCTGTAGGGGAAAGGACAAGCTGACTGGTTCATCTGTTGTTTTTCTTTTCCAGGAGACTCTGCATCCTAAAGGGGATCTACCCCCATGAGCCTAAACACAAGAAGAAAGTGAATAAAGGATCCACTGCTGCTCGGACTTTCTATCTCTTGAAAGACATAAAATTTCTCCTCCACGAGCCCATCGTCAACAAGTTCCGGGAATATAAGGTACTGTATCATGATCCCAGGGAACTCAGTAGCCAGTCAGAAGCAGCAGATAATCTCTCTACGTTGAAAGATTAGAGGGGTGTCTTGGGGGGGTGGGTGTTATTCAGGGGCCTGGTCCAGCCAAGGCACCTCACTTCAGATTCGAGGATATTCAGGAAGAAACAAGACCACTTGTATGACAGATAACGTACAGTTTATTGAATACATATAGTGATGAAATCTGGATGGGGATTATCAATAAACAAACAAAAGAAAGCTTGCACTCCCCTTATCTGTGGCTGAATCGGCCAGGGGATGCTCCAGGGGCCTCCGAAGTTGCCTGGGCAAGCGACGCGTCAAATTCCTCTCCCCAAGCTGAAAACAAAAGACAACGCCTCTTGCCGTGTATTTTATAACATTCCTCTCTGCCCCTGTTTCAGAGGCTGTCGGTAAGCCGCAAGCTAACCCCCCCCATCCTGGGAGACAAGGGGCGCGAAGCTGCTTCAGTAAAGCAAACGGTTTCGGTTCTCACAGCAAAAGCAGCCCTTATCTGAGGAATATAATCGGGGGAAACAGCTTCAAGGCAATGATCTCTGGTGCTCTTCCTAACGAGTTGAAGGCTATAAGGCAGTGTTCTCCAACCTTGGGTCCCGAGATGTTTTTGGCCTACAACTCCCAGCATGCCCCAGCCAGCTATGCTGGGAGTTGTAGGCCAAAAACATCTGGGGGCCCAAGGTTGGAGAACACTGCTATAAGGCCTCGGCATCACTCCAAAAAACTATCCTAGCTTTTGGATGCTGGGAAACTTCACTCCATTACCTGTTGAACCTTAATACCCTCCTCGCCATTCTTCCCATAGAATATAGGGAGGGACAGAGGGAAGAGAGTCACCCGTGTCTTTCAAGAACTGCTGCTTTGTGCCTATCACCCAGCATGTTAGTTGTGATGCTCCTCCCCGCTCCAGCTTTAATAACTTGATTCTGAGTGCAATTGCTGCTCATGCCTCAAGAGGTGCTAAGGAGGCGTATTGCACGATTGGATCTTAGGTCATTTGAATCGGCCAAGTTAGTTTTATCCGACGCAAAAGTTTGTAAAGCTCTTCGCGTTTCCTGTGGGGAAGCCGATGCCAGCCCAATGCCATCCGCAGCGGGTTAGGTGTGTCTTTGTCGTCCTTGCAAAAGGAGGGGAAGGACTCGTGGAATATTGGAGGACAGCTGGCTGGGGCATGGAATTATGGGCCGGCCGGCAGGAAGCCGGGGAGGATGACGGCTCTAACCCCTTTCTCTTTCCAAGGTGTTTGTTCGCAAGTTGCGCAAGGCGTACGGGAAGAGCGAATGGAACACGGTGGAACGGCTGAAAGACAACAAGCCCGGCTATAGATTGGACCACGTTGTCAAGGAGAGGTAAGAGCGGTGGAATGCCCTGGAAGAGCGTCACAGAGCAGGCTTGCTGGAGTGTAAGTAGCAGGGCGCAGGAGGATCCAGCTGGAGGCCTTATTGGGCCTCTTATTGGACTACCCTGGGAAGGCCTCTTGGGGATGGGGCTAGGTCAGGGGTGGGGAACCCGAGGCCCAGGGTCCAAATCCAGCCCTCTGTGGTTTGCCAGATGGCCACGCCCCCTTTCCCTGGGCCCCTCCCATTTTCTTCAACCACCGATCATTCGGTGGTTTCCCAGCTTTTGTGCAGTCCCCTCCCCCCCCCCCCCCCCCATTCTAAGAGGTTGAAATGCCTCTTCTGAGGCCCAGTTACTGGCAGGAAGAGCTTTTAAGTTACAATATGCAGGAAGTTTTTTTGCATTTTTGGCCCTGCCCCTTTTGCCTTTGGCCACGCCCACCCTCAGAATGTGGCCCCCGAGAGCTTCTCTGGAATGGATGTGGCCCTCGGGCTGAAAGTGGTTCCCCACCCCTGGGCCGGCTGAATGACACCGGTGTGGAGCCCGTAAAGGACTTTAGGCAAAAGCAACATTATTACTTGTTCTGTCTTCCTCTCCCTTTGCCTCCATCCCCGTGGCGGCTGCAGATACCCGACCTTTGTTGATGCCTTGCGGGATCTGGACGATGCCCTCTCCATGTGCTTCCTCTTTGCGACTTTCCCGCGCACCGGCAAGTGCCACGTTCAGACGATCCAGCTGTGCCACCGGCTCACCGTGGAGTTCCTCAACTACGTCATCGCCTCGCGCGCTCTGCGCAAGGTGAGCGGGGAAAGGCCCTTGGGAGCTGTGGTGACAGGAGGCGACCCTTTTGGATTGATCAGCGTGCGTCGAGTGGGCAACATAAGAGAGGAAGCGTCCAGTGAAGCTGCTGGGCATTTCTGACCTGCACGCAGCATCAGAGTTCTTCTGTTGCCTTCTGCGTGGCTCCCCCGGCTGAGCTGTTCACTCCGCTCTCTTGCCAGGTGTTCCTGTCCATTAAAGGCATCTACTACCAGGCCGAGGTGATGGGGCAGCTTGTCACCTGGATAACGCCGTACGCCTTTTCGCACAACGTGAGTACCAGCCGTTTATCCCCTTCGGCACGGGCACAACTTCCTGTGCCTTATTCCCCGTCCCTCCCACCCCCCAACATGCCCTCCCCCTGAAAAACAGAAGCATCCCAACTCATTCAGCGTCAAGTGATGGTCAACGTTGGGCGAGAAAGCTCTTGGTGGTGATTTTTGCACTCTGCACAGGATCGATGTAGCACTTTTTTCCTGCAAGGAACCCAAGGCGGCTGACATAATCCTCCTCCTCTCCATTTTAACCTCACAACCACCCTGTGAGGTAGGTGAGGCTGAGAGTCAGCGACTGGCCCAAAGTCGCCCAGTGAGCCTCATGGCTGAGCGGGGACTAGAACCCGGATCTCCCGAGTCCCAGTCCGACACTCCCACCACTACGCCACGCTGGCTCTTCCTTCCCGCTTCCCCATCGCTGACCACCAATCCTTTGGTGGCTTCCTGGCATTTGCACCATTCCACCCACCCACCCCCATTCTAAAAGACTGAAATGCCTTAGTTGCCGGCCATAGGAGCTTTAAGCCACAATCTGCTGGGATTCTTGACTCTGCCCTTTCAGCCCCGCCCATCATTGGAATCCGTCTCCCAAGAGCTTCTCCGAAAAATGGATTTAGCTCTCCGGTATAAAGAGGTTCCATACCCCTGCGCCATGCGACGTGATCCGGGGAAACTTTGTAAGCCACCCAGGGAGCTTTGGCTATGGGGCAGTATAGAAATGTCATAAATGAATGAAACCCCCTTTGGGCCCGCCCTGCCCCAGCCGTGGCTACAGTGTGGTCCAGCACTGTCCCTTCCAGCCTCTCTCCCTCTCTAGGATGCTTGCTTGTTTCACTTGTCAGCTGTCAATAGGGGAGGGAAGCTCCTTCGGAACGAGATTCTGGTGCTGCTTTTGCAGTCAGCTTTCTGGAGGGTTACTCATTGACGTGGTGGCGTGTGTGTGTGCCTGTGCCTCCTTCTTTCTGTTGTTTGCCTGAATGGAACTCTGGTGTCTTGGCCAAATGCCCGGCTCCCTTTGCATCCTGTGCGTGCTGAGCGGCCCTTTCCCTTGGTGCTTGGCTGTGCTAGCCCAGATTCTCTTGGGTTGACAATCATTAACCTCGTTAAAATCAAGGTGAACGTGACCTGATTAACGACCGACCCCAGGCGTGCAGCTCCATCGCTAGAAGCCGGTACGTGGCCGGGTCTCTGGACACACGACAGTCCCGTTCGTTTCTTCGCATAACTTACCTCTTGCTTTTCCTGTCCTACCATGCCTCAAAGCAGCTCACTCGAGTAACATTACCCCGCCAGGCTTGTTAATAGTTGAATAACAGCCACCGCTCAAGGCGAGCAGGCGGGGAAGCGTCTGTGAATGGGATGAGCTGGTTTTTGCTACTTCCAGCCCATTGATGGAAGGGATCGTGGACGTGGTTCATTTGTGGAGCACCTGCTTTGTATGCAGGAAGTCACTGGTTCAATCCCCAGCATAACCCACTAAAAGGATTTTGGGTAGCAGGGCTGAGAAAGACCTTAGCCAGTGAATTGGGCATATTCCCCCCCCACACACACACTGCTATATTTTTCGGCAGAAAATGTCCCACTTTTAAACTGCATGGTTTCATTAAATAAGGGCGCAATCCTATGCCAGTTTAGACAGAAAAAAAGGCCTACAACTCCCAGCATGCCCCAGCCAGCTATGCTTGCTCGGGCATGCTGGGAGTTGTAGGCCTTTTCCCCCTGCCTAAACTAGCATGGGATTGTGCCTTAAATTAGTAGCATAATGAGTGAACGCAGTGCAGGTCAAATTGGGCAACTGGAACAGATGCAATACCAATCAGATCAAAGCGTTTAAAGTTTTAAAATAATAAAACAATAATTTGTTTGAGTATAACATTTAAGCCACACTAAGTGCACTTTATTGTTGCTCCCTCATCAAATATTTCAGTTTAACTACTTTTGGCTACTGGAAAAGCTTTACATATATTTGTACAGCATGTAAAATTAACAAATTAACTTTTCTTTTTTTTTAGTTTTCATTATGAAATGCAGGTCAAATACATGTGCTAAATCAACTCCCCAACAATTTAGAGCGGTAAAAAACTTTCTAGGGGGAAATTCAGATCCTAAACCAGTGTTCTCCAACCTTGGATCCCCAGATGTTTTTGGCCTACAGCTCCCAGCATGCCCCAGCCAGCTATGCTGGGAGTTGTAGGCCAAAAACATCTGGGGACTCAAGGTTGTGGAGAACACTGCTCTAACCGGTATGCCACACTGGCTTTCAGTTTTTGAAATGTAAACGATGATTCAAGAAGTTAAGTTTGAGAGCCAGTGTGGCGTAGTGGTGTGAGTGTTGGACTGGGACTCAGGAGATCCGGGTTCTAGTCTCTGCTCAGCCATGAAGCTCACTGGGTGACTTTGGGCCAGTCACTGACTCTCAGCCTCACCTCCCTCACAGGGTGGTTGTCAGGATAAAATGGAGAGGAGGAGGATCATGCAAGCCACCTTGGGTTCTTTGCAGGATAAAAGGCGGGATATAAATATAATAAAGAAATAAAATAAATGAAGCCTTGGTGAACCACGGCCTGTCCTGTTGGGAACACAGGAAGTGGCATCATACCAAGTCAGACGAATCGGTCCATCAATGTCAATATTATCTGCACCATGGAGTGGGCGGACTTCAGTCTTGTGGGATCAGTTTGGTTTGCTGGGGGTGATGGGAGTTGTGGTCCAACACATGTAAAGGATGCCTGCTTAGGGAAGGCTCTCCTAGGAACATCCATCCAGCAGTCTTTTTCGATGGTGGCGAGCCAAATGCCTCTGAGAAGTCCACAAGCAAGACATGCAGGCAGCACCCTCCCCTGTGGCTGCTCCCAGCGGCTGGTTTTCTGAGGTACACTGCTTCTGAACATGGGAGTTCCATTTATGTACACTGTCTGTGTGCTTGCACTGCGAAAGTGGAGAAGCAGGTACTTAAAATGTCTACACAGGCATAGAATTGGGACTTCATAAATGAAAACAAATCTGTGTCTGGCCCTGTTGCCTCATTGGCTTCACTGACTTCTTCCAGCACCCGACTGACGTGGACTACAGGGTGATGGCTACATTCACCGAGTTCTACACCACTCTCCTTGGCTTCGTCAACTTCCGCCTCTACCAGTCCCTCAACCTGCACTACCCACCAAAGGTGAGTGAAGTAGGCAGGGCCAGCCGGGGGCAAGCGTGGGATCCTTGCTTTGGGAAGGAACCGGGTGGAATTAAGACAGTGTTTCTCAACCTTGGGTCCCCAGATGTTTTTGGCCTACAACTCCCAGCATGCCCCAGCCAGCATAGCTGGCTGGGGCATGCTGGGAGTTGTAGGCCAAAAACATCTGGGGACCCAAGGTTGAGAAACACTGAATTAAGAAGACTTGAGGTGGGACACGGACACACACACACACACACACACGAGTAGCTGAGATGGCAGACCTCTCGCATCACACTCTCGTTCTCCGGCTGCAGGACAGTGCGTTGAGCGGCCTGCCCTAACATGGTGCCCCCCCCAGGTGGGTTGTGCTGCCACTCCCATGGCCGTGCTGGCTGGGAGTGATGGGAGTTGCAGCCCACCTGGGGGACATCTGGTTGGAGAAGGCTGGCACAGAAGAATGCCGAGGAAGCCAGGTGGTCCTTAGGATCAGTGTGGCGGAAGCCCAGCTAGAAGCAGAAGCAAAGGAGAAACGGCGGGACGGGGCAGTGGCCTTGGCAGGGAGGAGGGAGCTGAGGCCTGGTGAAGGCACCGGCTCCGCTGTGGGGGAACGGTGGTGAAGGGGCCGGTGACCCTCCTTGGGTGCTCTTTCTGAGGCCGTCTCTGCTTTCCCCCTGGGTTTGCCCTCCCCACCGTCATGCCTGCAGCAGCTGTGAATAAAATGGGAGGGGGCCCCAGCCTGGTCTCATAATAGTGCTCTGGAGTGTCCCAGTCAAGAGTCGCACTGGAAAATGTTAGAAGCGGAGGTCGCACTTCCATGTTCAGAACTCTTGTCCTGTTTTTGTTTTTAAGATCATGCCCTGCGGTTGTAGTACAGGTCTCGGGTTAAGGAGCTCCTGGTAGTGCGATTAGATTTTATCCATTTATTAATTAAAATATTTATTTTCCATGTTTTGGTCCAGAAGAACCCACCCACCCACCCCGCTCAGTTTAAAGCATCAGTGTAAAAGCACCAGGTTTACAAAACATCAGTTTAAAAATGACAAAACTGTCAATAAAAACTAACAAAACCTGACAGGCAGCGACCAAAACCACAGAAGTGGGGAAGAAAGGTCAAACCAACCCCAAGTTATGGTGAAATGAAAAGATCTCAAGGCAGGGGTGGATCTCAAGGCACCTCTGGTGGCCAGGGAGCTGCGCTGCTTCCCCAGAACCCACGAGGGGCCCACCCCACTCCTGCTATCGCTGAAATTGCTGCTGTCGAATTTCCCATGGCAGCAAAAATCATGGCCATTTCCCAAGGGAGCAAGGCGTGAGGTGCGCATGCCTTATTTGGAAGCAGAATTGTCCTTCCGGGAGCATGTTTCTGCTTGTGAACAAGGCATGTGTTCCCCACGTGCCTCTTTTCAATGGGCCATGACATTTGCTGCCGTGGCAAATTGCAGCGGCAGCAGGGGGCCGCAAAAATGGCCGTGGGGCCTGCATGTTGCCCACTCCCGTCTTAAAGAGATGCCAGTAAAGAAAGGGCCAGTCGGCCTCCTCAGGGTGAGAGGTTTGCCGCTTGTGGGGCCCATTTGTGGCACTCATCTCAGAAAACCAGAAACCCGATGGTGCCGAGAGTAGAGCAGGGCCCCCGATGAAGACCGGAGCGGTTGGGCAGCATCACGTCAGAAAAGGGCAGTCCCTAAGATGTACTTTGGGTAATCCTAATCTTGGATTTGGTGGGAAGCTTTGACTTGTTTGATGGCCCGAACCAATGGAGAGTGGGGAAGGGGGGGGGGATCTATCAGATCCTCGTGCTGGTAGCATGTATGCACGTTCTCCTGTTAAATTGATGCCAAGGAAGCCGCACCATCCCCTTTTTTGTCTTCTAGTTTGAAGGCCAAGCTTCTATAGAGTTGAAGCCGGAGGACGTTGAGTCGTATGCCTTGGACTCGGAGAGCTACATGGAGGTGAGAGGGCCGGTGTCCTAAAGATCCCTCTGCTGCTAGGATTCAAGCACCTGGGCAGCGTCGTGGCTGTGCAGGCTCTGATTCTGCTCCACAGCCTGCACGAAATCTTGTGTGCCAAGGAAATAAAGTGAACGCCTTTCGCTTCTGTTTCACCTGCACACTCGAGTTCAGCCTTCGCCCAACCTGGTGCCCTCCAGATGTTTTGGACTACAACTCACAGCATTCCTGACCAGTGGTCATGCTGTCCGGGGCTGATGGCAGCTGAAGCCCAAAACATTTGGAGGACGTCGGGAGGGAGGGAGAAGGCTGCCCTAGTTAGCCGCAGAACGATGAAATCTCCGCTAATTGCTGGCCTTCCTTTTCTTTTCAGAAACTGTCGGCTCTCGGCGCCAGCCTGGCCCGAGTGGTAGCGCCGAACCCGGAGGACGAAGCAGAAGTTGACGAGTTCCCTCTGGAGGGAGTAAGTGTTCCTTGTGGAGCCGGGCCAGAGATGGGGAGGGAAAGGTGGCCCCATACATTTTGCACGCCTGTGACTGGGGCCTTCTAGAAAGTGCCTTCCTGTGTCAGGAAGTGGGGGGTGGTACTACTGACCTTCCTTGGGAACACAGGCGAGTGGTGTGAGTCAGTGCTCCAGTCCATGGTGAAGGGATTGAGGGGGTGAGGCCAGAAGCAGGTGGTTTACCTGGAGTGGTTGCTAGAGAGGGGTGAGCTCTTTCCGGCTTACCTTAGAATGATTCGAAAGATCATGTGATAGCCTCCCATTGTCAATTGTATCCTGGCGGGGGCATGCTGGGAGTTGTAGGCCTTTTCTTTGTCTAAACATGCATAGGATTGCGCCCTTAGTAGCTGAACTCACGTTTCTAATGGCTCTAAACTTACATCTCAAAGGACTTAGCCAGTTAGAGCCAGTTGGCCCATTACGGTACTGTATTTTTAAAAAGTGCTTGAGTTTTTTGGATGCATATTGGGGGACAGCAATTGTGAAATAAACTTAGCAGACACTCTAGGGGGCACTGTTGAGCTATATCAACATATAGGTAAAGTGTCACAGGTGACCATCTTAAGTCAGCACCACAAACATGGTTGAATACACAGGGATTCAGAACTAGACATTTAAAAGCTAAGCACTCAAAGCCCTCTGCCCGAATGGACAAATCTGCCTGTTTTGCTTTCTCACATTTGAATGTTTTTTAATCCCCAAGTGCCTAGATTTGTGAATTTTGGCAGATTGTAATCAGAAAAACAAAACAAACAAGATTCTCACCCATCCCTACGGACGATCTAGTTCCCCAGAGGGCTGTGGCAGATTATAGTCGCCCTTGGGAGAACGAAATGTATTTATTTACAGTATTTGTATACTGCTGCATATCTAAACAGGTTCTGGAGCGGTGAACAAGAAAAAGATAAAACAGACAAAAGAATAAAACAGTATGTTAAAAATGGGATATCAGTCAATCTCCCACAGTCCATTGGCTTTGTGCTCTGGAATGCTGTTACTGAAGACATCAGGGCAACGGGGAGAGCGAGAGGAAGGAAAGAGTGGGGGGGGAGAATGTCCCCTTTCTCCTCTTCCGGTGTACCGCTGCTGCTCCCACAGAAAGAAGGGCAGGGAAGCGAGGACTTCTTCAGTTTGGATTTTAATCCGAGCTGGGGAAGATTTTTGTGGGTTCCTCCTTTCTGAGTTGGGACCAGCAGGTGGCGTGGAGAGCACATAATGCCGGCCACATGCTGAAGCTAAGCAGGTACGAGCCAGGTCGGTGCTTGGACGGGGGACTGCCTGGGCTGCCCACATCTGTTCTCCTGCATTGAGCAGCAGGTTGGACTCGATGGCCTCATAGGCACCTTCCAACTCTACAAGTATTCTATGCTTCTATGAACCCCCAGAAATTCCATTTCCAAGCTCGTGGGGATGGAGACCCGTCACAGTTTCCCCTAATTATAATGTGAAAAGGAGTCACAATAGAAGCCTGGCCTAGAGGGGCCTCATGGTGCCTTTTGCCCCACCAGGAGAGTGCAGAGCAAGAGGAGGCTCGGCAGAAGGAGCAAGAAGCCCTGGAGAAACAGAAGAAGCTCTTCGAAGGATTGTGCTTCTTTCTCAACAGGGAGGTGCCCCGGGGGCCTCTGGCCTTTGTTATCCGGTATGTACATACTGCTTTGGCTTGGACCTTTTCTCTAGCTGTTAGTTCTGGATACTATGCAAGGGTTTTTACCAGGCTTTGGTAGCTTGAGTACATTTTTGGCTTGGGCACGGATGATTCTTGAAGGTGATTTAAAAATTAGCAAGCTTTATTCAGAGAAGGAGTAGAGAGAGAGTGCTTGCACGAGCCTTGACTTGTGGCAGCAGAACTAACCCTGGTCATATTCCAGACTCGGGGGTCTTGACCAAGAGCTAAGCCTCCTTTTCATCCAGATCTTGCACATCATCAGTAGCTAGGACTGCACATAGAAGTTTCTAGCCCATATGACGGCAAAGTGGAGCTTTGTTGATGACTGCATAGTATAGAAGTTTTGGTTAGTACAAAATAGCCCATTATTCCCCTCCCAGCTATGCAGTATTCTAAGCTCTCTCCCTCTGCCCTCCAACCAAGCAAGAAGGCATTGCTTAAAGTACATATTTACAACCTTCTGTTTGGGGTGATCAAATAAAGGAAAGAGAAACATAAACAAAGAAGGAACTGTGCTGAAGAGAGTGGTCAGGTTTGCTTGACATGACAACCCACACTGCAAATAAGCTACTCAGTGTGGGTTGTTCGTGACAGTTCTTGGTGTCCTCCACTTTTTCCACCCTTTCCTGAGCCTCTGGGTGCCCGGGAAAGTGGAAAAACTCAGCCCACCCCCTTTATGGGAGCAGTTACTTTTGACAGCTGTCAAAAGTAAGGGTTTCTTTTAAAACAGGGTTTTTGACAGGGCTAAACAGGGTTTTTTTTGACAGGGACATATGTAGCCATGAAATCTAGGGGAGAGCAAGCCAGTGACGGTCGCTCCAAAGTGCTGCTGGGGCACTTGGCGGAGCAGCTGTCACTGGCAGTGGCCCTGGCAAACTCGGCAAGAGCAGCAAAGGGGTTTTTGCTGCTCTTGCCGCTTCCCGTAACCCAGAATGGGGTCAGTCACCTGAGTTTGAACACCTCGACAATGCAGTGTGGGTTCAGCAACCCCCCAGACAAGACATGGGTTGGCAGGGTGTCTGTCCAGGTTTGCACGACACGACAACCCACTGTGGCTCGTTACGGACGATGGCTTGCCGCTTCCTGCGAACCCAGTCAAGTGTTTCTGTGACTAGGGAAGCAGTTCGGTGTCTTCCAGGACTCTTCTCTTTTGTTGCTTCCCTCACATAAACTAGCTAACGGAAGCAGATTTTAAAGCAGGGGTGGGCAGCAGGCGGCCTCTGCTTCTCCCCCCCCCACTTTTCCCAAATCTTTTTTTGGGGGAGGGAAGTTGTGTCCATAGTGGATATAGAGTGCCAAAAAGGTAAAAAGTTAGCTTGTTTGCAAGCAAATTTTGACCCTTTTTAGTGCTCTATAGCCACTACAGTTACCACCCTAAATTTATTTATTTATTTATTTATTTTGGGGTGCCTACAAAGGGAGGCAAAAATGGGCCCCGGAGATCTGCAAGTTGCCCTACCCCAGTTTTAAAGCATTTAACCGTTTTTTAGATTACACACTTTCTTCGGGCTGAGTTTTGTTGGTTTTGCTTTCCATGTATGCCACCTAGGATATTTTAGCACAGAAAATTGATAGGCCTTCCCAGTACCCCTGTGCCTTTGAACTTTGCTCAAACCTGGGGTGATGTGCGGAAGATCCAGGGCAAAAGTCTTGGAAGCACAGCAACCAACGACACCACAGGCTCAGCAGTTCCTGCCAGGGGTGGAGACTGAGATGAGTAAAAGGTCCTTAGTCCATCCTGGTGGCATCTCTCTCAATTCACACCCTCCTTTATGTATCTCAAGCTAACGTGTGTCCCTGGATCCGGGTTTTGGTCACCTGCTTTGACAAGTGAAAAAGGATGTGTCTACTTTGGCAGGTGCTTCGGGGGTGAGGTGTCATGGGACAGGTCTCTTTGCATTGGTGCTACCTACGACGTGACAGACCCAAAGATCACTCACCAAATCGTTGACCGGCCTGGTTTGGAGAAACAAGTGATCGGCAGGTGGGTGCGGCTGCCGCTTGCTGTTCAGAACGATAACATAGAAACATGCCATTTTTTAGACTTGGAAGGGACCTTGCAGGTCATTTAGTCCAACCCCCCGTTCAGTACAGGAATCTTTCGACTGAGCGTCGCTGACGGATGGTCATCCAGCCTCTGCATACCTCCAGCGAAGGAGAACCCGCCACTTCCCAGGCAGTCTGTTCCACTGTCAGACGGCTCTTATCGTTGGGGAGTTTCTCCTAATTGGGAGTTTCTCCTAACGTTTTGCTGAAATCTGCTTCCTTGCTATTTCTACCCAGTTCTAGTCCTGTCCACCAGAGCAACAGAAAACAAGCCTGCTCCATCTTCTGTGTGCCAGCCTTTCAGATATTTGAAGACAGCTGTTCATGTCTCCCCTTAATCCCTTCTCCAGGCTAAACATACCTGTGTTTTGTTTTGTTTTTGAAGGATTCCTCATAGGACTTGGGTTTCAGACCCCCACCCACTATCTTGGTCGCCCTCCCCAGGGCACATTCCAGTTTGTCTATGTCCTTAAAATGTGGTGCCCAGAACTGGAATGCTCCAGGCGCAGACTCACCGGCACAGAACAGAGTGAAACTAACTTCTCGTGAGCTAAACACTGTGCTTTTGTTAATGCAGCCTAAGATTGCATCAGCTGTTTTACCAGCTACACCAAACTGCTGGCTCAAGTTCAGCTCGTGATCAACTAGGGCACCTTGATCCTGCTCGCATCTACTGCTGTCAGAATGAAGTGGCACAGGGGGCTTCTCCTTTCATATGTATTATATACTCCGAAAACAAACACAAATGGCCACCAATAGCACATCCAGTTTATACATTTTATAGATTTAAAAGTTTAAATACGTATTTTTAAAGTTTTAAAAGAATTTTTAATTTAATTTTTTTTAAATCTATTGATTATTTTTTTTAATTTAAATCTTAAATCCATAAAATTTATAAACTGGATACACTTGGTGGCCATTTTTTTGTTTTTGGAGTACTGTATTATGCACATCGCATCGCCTGCATATCTATGTACTACATGTTCTGGAACCCCATCTTTCTAGAGCTTTTGGGATTGTGGGTGACTGTGAGGCCTGAATAAGTTTTACGGAAAGGCCATGGTCATGCAGGAAGTCCCCGGTTCAGTTTCTGGCATCTCCATATAGGGCTGGGAAACGCACACCCCCCAGCCCTAGTGGTTAATGTAAACGTCGAGCTCGACGGACCAAGGGTCGGACTCTGTATACGGCAGCTTCCTATCTTCTTAAACATGCCATTAAATGCACGTGTCTCTTTTGACAATGTGAAGATCCAGCTTGGCTCCAGTCAAGGGAGGGAGAGAGTTGCTCCTTTCTGTTATGCTGGAGTCAAGCTGCAGGCAAATAAAATGAATGGGCTTGCCTGCATTTCCCCCTCTCTAGCTCTCTCTGCATTCTGATCCTCACTGGCTTCCTTTCCACCCCAGGTATTACCTCCAGCCGCAGTGGGTCTTCGACTCGGTCAATGGCAAGTTGTGCCTTCCGGTGGCGGATTATTTCCCTGGCGTGATGCTGCCTCCGCACCTCTCTCCGTTTGTATCTGAGAAGGAGGGGGACTACATCCCACCGGAGAAGTTGAAGCTGTTAGCCTTGCAGAGGGGCGACAAACCAGGTAACCAGACTTTATTTTTATTTATTTGATTTGTACCCTGCCTCTCTCCCCAAAAATGGCACTCAGGGCAGCTTATAGAGACAATTAAATTGCTTTCTGTGTTATCTGGGCTGGTGTTAAGCCCGATAATCCTACACTGGTGTGTTCTGTTCAGTGGAAGGTGAGAGGTTTCCTCCGGCAACCTGCCTCATTAATGTGGTGCTTGTGGATGATAACGCAACTTCCTTCCTTTCTGTAGGAGAAGAGAGTGGGTCAGGAGACGAGGAGGAGGAGGAGGGTGAAGATGCAACAGAAGGCTCTGAGGAGGAAGAAGAGGAGGAGGATTCTGACAAAGAAGATGAAGGAAGGCTGAAAAAGATGGAAGCGCAGAGGTCCCAGAGCAAGGTACGTGGAAAACTGGAGGATGTGCGCACATTTAATAAAAGCTAAATATTGGAGGCCTACAACCAAAAGCTTCAGCACATCTGCAGAAACGTGGCCGCTCCTCTTTGCCCATTCTCTCTCCCAGTTTTCTTCCTTCTCTTGTTCTTGCCTGTTCCTCTTCCCCTGGTTTCCCCGCAGCATCACCTCTTCCGGCCTTCCTTTCCTTCGCCCCTGCTTCTTCCCTTTCTAGGACCAGAGCAGCTCACTCAGTGGCAGCCAGAGTCCCTCCTGCCTGCCCCCCATTCTTTAGGGTGAAATCAGTTTGTTCAAATGCCAATGGAGGATTTATCATCATCAGAAAATCCTGCAGTGCATTTTTTTTAAAAAAAACAACAACAACTTTAAAATCTAGGTCAACATGCAGCATGAGCAAGCAGTATGGGCACGGTTATCGCAACGATGAAAACATACTGCTCATCTTCATTTGTTTATGATTTCTGTCGCCCCTAATGTGCAGAGTGCTTTACCGTTCTTTAACTCTTCTTTGATGCATCCTCTCAACACCTTGTGAAAGCAACTTGTGTGAGTGCCAGGGCTGCCCTGCAATCTTTATATAATGAAATCTAACACACCCTTGTGTCAGGGATGTTGAAGAGTCCTTGGTCTCGAGTCACGAGTCTTTGAACCCGAGTCTCGAGTCCCGAGTCCTTGGTCCAAAATGGTGACTCACGAGTCACGAGTCCTGAGTCACTCCCAAAACTGACTCCATGAGTCCCTATTAAAATCAATGGGGGGTTTCCCCAACAAAATAAGGCTACTTCAGATGTGTGGCTTAAATAAATTCTAGGCACAAGTGTGCCTTTTTATTTCAAAACTCTGCAACTGATTTTGGCAAGAACAGACCAGGCAGAAAAACCCAAAATAACCAGGCAGGCAGAGAGGCGTTTGTCTTGGACAATTCAACTGTTGAACAGGTCAAGAAGAGACCAGGCAGGCAGAGGAGGCTCGAGAACCCCAAACAGGCAGGCAGAGGCAGCCAAACCCAAAATGTCTCACCCTAACCCAAACCCCCCACAACAACACATCAATCAAAATAAATCTCAACACATCGTTGGGGCTGCGCTCCTGGTAGCTGTCCATAGTGGCCGAGCAGCGGCGCGCCTCGCTTCCATGCGCTCTTCACCGGTGATCGCGCTCCTTCTGGCACAGCCAGAAGACTCGTCAACAGCCCAGGGATGTTGACGAGTCCTTGGTCTCAAGTCCCGAGTCGAGTCTCGAGTCCCATTAAAAATATTGGGACTCGAGTCCGAGTCGAGTCAGAGGGGGGACTCAGTCCGACTCACAAGTCGAGTCCTCGAGTCCGAGTCCCCATCCCTGCCTTGTGTTCACCACAAAGGCTTCCGGGAGCTTTTCAGCTGCCTCTGCTTTTAAAAAAAGAAAAAGATAGAACTTGCTGTTTGAGCTCCCAATCCCCTCCTTTCTCAGAACCTCCCCGTGAAGGTGACGGCTGGCAAGGTGCTGAAGGAGGATAAGCAGCGGCTCGTGCAAGAACAGCAGAGCGAGGAGAAACGCTTGGCCATCATGATGATGAAGAAACGGGAGAAATACCTCTACCAGAAGATCATGTTTGGGAAGAAGCGCAAAATCCGAGAGGTATCGTAGTAGGGTTTCTCCTTCCCATGCTGGGCTTGTGCTCCTTTTGCCGTTGTGGACCTTGAAATGTTTGCCAAATCGGGGGGCTGCCGGGTAGAATATTACACACAGGGTTGCCATCTTTTTTTCTTCTTTTAAGTGGCTCCTGTGTCTTTAACAGCAGTTTGATCTACAGATGTTAGGAGGTGGTGATGCGTACGTATTTATTTTACCAATAAATAAAATAGATTCCAGGGCAGTTTGCAAACATTAAAATAGATCTCCAAATAAAAATACAAAACATCAGTAGACAAGCAACAGATAAGAGATAAAACAGTACTTAAAATGCCTGAGTGAACAAAAACGTTTTTGCCTGGCACCTAGAAACCAGCAGTGTTGGTGCCAGGCAAGTTGCCCGGGCAGCGACAGCCGAATAAGCCCCCTCTTCCCTTGGCGTTCCCTTCTCTCCTCTACCTCGGATGGAAAAGGGACTTGGCAGATGACCTTAGTGCAGGCAGAATGATGCAGGAATAGGTGCTCCATCAGATGCTTGGGTCCCAAGTTGTTCAGGGCTTTAAAGGTAGGCACCAGCACTTTGAATTAGGCTCTGAAGCAAATGGATGAACAGCGAAGTTCCTAAGGCTGGTGAGATGTGGCCAGAATTTTGTCCCACTCTGAATTCTGGCAGGTGTATTCTGCACTGATTGAAGCAGGGGTCTCCACCCTTTCTGGATCAGTGGGCGCATCTGGAATTTTGAGGGTGTCGTCGGCACTCTCACAAAATGGCTGCCGTGGGGGCTTACCCATTCATAAAATGGCTACTGTGGTGGGCATGGCCAGCCACAAAGCACCCTTTCCCCGAAAGGCAAACTGGTGAGGCTAAAAGAAAAGCAATTTGTCCAAGAACCTAAGAGAGCCAGTGTGGCGTAGTGGTGAGAGTGTTGGACTGGGACTCGGGAGATCCAGGTTCTAGTCCCCACTCGGCCATGAAACTCACTGGGTGACTTTGGGCCAGTCACTGACTCTCAGCCTAACCTACCTCACAGGGTTGTTGTGAGGATAAAATGGAGAGGAGGAGGAGGAGGATTATGTAAGCCGCCTTGGGTTCCTTGCAGGAAAAAAGGCAGGGTATAAATATAATAAATAAATAAATAAATAAGTACCAGGAAGAGGTGAGGTCTGAGCTCCAAAGCACTAAACCACTCTTTTAAACCCAGTTAAAGATGGCACTGAAGGACAGCGCCTCACTGGGAGGGCAGCCTCCCAGTTTAAAAAAAAAGAATGATTGAAAAAAGTCTTAAAGAAATAAAATCAAAATCTGGAGTTGCAGGGAGCCCGGTGGGTGCCAAGAGAGGAGTCCACAGGCACTGCATTGGAGACGACAGGCCTGAAGCGTCCAAACCACCTTTGCAGGCAGCTGCATGTGTAATACTTTGCAGTAATCCGAAGAGGAGATTACCAGAGCATGGAGACTGCGGCCAAACTGTCTCTATCCAGGAGAGGTTGCAGCTGGCATATCAAATGTAGCTGATGAAAAGCACTCCATACACTTGGCCTCGAGTGACAATGCTGGACCCAGGAAGACCCCCCCCCCCAAGATACAAAGCTGCTCATTTGAGGGGCATGCAACCCCACCCCCGTTTCACAGCAACCTTCTGCCATTTTGTATTGTCAGCTTTTGTTAAGGCAACCTTAAGCTGATCTCTGTAGTGTGTAGACATCAGTAAAGTGGTGGAATTCAAGACCTCGTTAGCTACTAATGGTCTGGTCTTGTGTTCGAGGGACACTTCTGAAGAGCATTTGCTCTAGCTTGGGATGTGATATTGAAGGAAAAGGGGATTTCACTCTCAAGATTCCTGTCAGATAACTTTAGAAGTGATGTGAAACACACTTTAGTCACCTGCTGAAAACGTAAACACGTGAGTATACGGCAACCTTCCCCAATGTGGTGGCCTCCAGAGGTTGGTTTATTTACTGTACTTTCCAACCACCAAATCGCATAAGTTTTCTCGGCAGTGTACAAATCCATAAAAACATAAAATGCAAACATTAAAACAAGGGATAAAAACAGGAGAATAAAACAAGATGGAACCAGCAGCAAAGAAGAACGTTTTCCCAGTTTTGGCACATAACCATTTGGCGCACAAAACTAAATTAAACAACAGGGGGAAAAATACTAAAAAACCCAGTTCTTAAAATGCCTGGGAGAATTAAAAGGCCTTCATTTGGCGCCAGAAAACCCAGTAACATAAGCACCAGGCGAACCTCTCCACATTCCACAAAAGAGGTGTCACCACTGAAAATATGTTTTGAACTACATCTCCCAGCATTCCTGGGTTCATTGGCCATGTTGGCTGGGGCTGATAGGAGTTGAAGTCCAAAAGATCTGGAGGGCACCAGGTTGGGGAAGGCTCAAAATGGGACTTGCTTTGAAGAATCATAGAAAAGCAGAGTTGGAAGGGGCCTACAAGGCCATCGAGTCCAACCCCCTGCTCAATGCAGGAATCCAGGTCAAAGCATCCCTGACAGATGGCTGTCCATCTTGAATACCTCCAGAGTGGGAGAGCCCACCACCTCCCTAGGTAGTTGGTTCCATTGTCTTATTGCTCTGACAGTCAGGAAATTTTTCCAGATGTTTAGGTGGAATCTGGGTTCCTGTAACTTGAGCCCATTATTCCGTGTCCTGCAAACTGGGATGATCGAGAAGAGATCCTGGCCCTCCTCTGTGTGACAACCCTTCAAGTACTGGAAGAGTGCGATCATATCGGAGAGCAGGTGCCTTTTGGTTCAGCCGCAGACTACAGCTGCAGGCCATACTCTGTACATGACCCAAAGTGCAGTGTTGCCGCAAAGCTCTCCTGTGCTCTGCTCTTCTGCTTTTGGGAGAACTTCTCCTGAATCTTGTGACCTTGGCTGTAAAGTTCCAAACCAAGCACTGGAAAAGCTTGGGTATGCCCAAGGGTTCATGTATCACGTATATCAGAGTTGATTATTTTTGTGTGACATCGACTAATATCTCTTCTCACTCTCTCTCTCTCTCTCTCAGGCAAATAAACTGGCAGAGAAACGAAAAGCTCATGACGCAGCAGCAAAATCAGAGAAGAAGAAAAGCAAGAAGGCGCGGCGGGAGTAATGTGGGCTTCTCATCTCAGCCTGGCCCTTCACACACAGGTCTACGATAGGGACATGTTGGGCTGCTCGGCTGGACGTGGGAAGCCTCAAAATTCCTGGCTCTTCTGGCCTCTTCCCCCCAACCCAGGCTTCTCCAAGGCTACCAGTGGCACTAGGCACTAGTACTTTGTTGCCAAGAGCGTCTTTGAGGAAAGCCCCCTTTGTGTAAAACCAGTCTGAATTTTCCTCGGTTGTTTGTAGGATTTCCTCATTGTATGGTGGCTGACGTCGTTGCCACGGTCAGGACAGGCTTCTGAGACCGTGGGGACGGCTGCCTGCAGCTTCTCCCTGCCAGGAATCTCCTGGGAAAGCTGTGAGTGAGGATGAGGCTCCTCTGGCCAAGGGGAAAGTAGCGTTCACTCACACATGCTCCCTGTGAGAACGACTCTTGTGAGAAAATCTCTCCCCTTCTCTTCCTGCTTTGGCAGAGAATATTAACTAGGCCTCCACAGAGACCAGCCTGCGTTCTTTAATGTCACTAGTTTCCAGTGAGTGTATGGGAGGAATGGTTGGTGAGGCCCTTCAGAATACTTCAGAACTGTCGCTGTGCTTTGTAAATAAACCTACTCTAAGACCATCGCGAAGGATCAGGCTGGACAGCCCTATCTAGGTAATGGAACAGCTTGGCATAGGAGTAATGCGCACATGTCCTTTCCTTTCCCTTTGTCCTAGCACCCACTCCTTGCTTGGGTAGCTACAATAATACATCTTGATCCTAAGCTGCTTCTGCCCATTGGGTTTCAGTTGTAAATGGCAGGATAATTGCAGTTCTCTTTCATTAAACTGAACTTTGAAACAATGGCTTCCAGCAGAGTCTTTTAACCTACAGTATATTGATGTTGCTGTAATAGTGAATGACAAAGAAATGAAAATGGACGTTGCCTCCTGCCTTTAGATGACTGCACTTAGCATACAGCAGGAGTAAAGATATAATAAGGAAGGGAACAGCTTCCCTTCTTTAGTGGGAGTAGAAGAAAAGCAGATTTTATAAAGCCAGGACATTCTATCCTCATTTTCGAGAGCAAATGAATGTAATTTTTAATTATATTTTTAACTTTTCTGTAACTGGAGGTTCAGAAAAGGAGCACTGCTGCTTATGCAGGGTTTATGACTTGATTCCCTTTATTTCATTGATTAAATGCTTAATAAAACATCATTCAGCTTTGTACAATAAAAATTTAAAGCATAATAAATGCAATAAAATCACAATAAGAACATAAAACTGATAGTCATACCAACACAGCATAAAATATAATAAGGATGCAAAAACTTACACTGCCGTCAGGTACAAGAGTTAATACTGCAATGCAGGAACTAAAATGGTATATCTTAAAACGCCAAAAATCCTAAAACATTTACCGGTAAGTGGGATGGTATTCATAAGCAATCACTTAACATGACAATTTGGTTAGTTCATGTGCTTAGTGTATGCCCTTTAGAGCATGCCGTTTTTGGTCCTGGGAGTTCATCAGCTACATGGACTGGGTGTTTCTCCAAACCTGAGACTTCTAAACCAGGAGTTCTTGAACTTCATCCATCCTGCCTGATATAACTCTACCGATGGTGGAACTCGCAGGTCTCTGGGGATAGGTGTTCTTACCCCAAACAGCCGCGGCTTCCAGCCTGCTGAATACCATGCACGTTATTTTCCATAGATGCATCTGTGAAGTTTGGTTCCATTTGTAGGTTAAGCACCTTCCCCATAACGGAAATGCCATCTGAAGGAGGGGCCCTCTGGAAACTTGGGCGGTGGGCTCGTGTTACGGTAATCTGTTGCAAATTCATTCCCGGTAACCAATTCTATGGCTGAGGATCAAAACCGGTGCTGCTGAGGATGGAGTGATTTTTGAAATTTGGATCTGAAGAATTCAGAATATCGGTTCATTTGTTGTAACCAAGCCGCAGGCCCTGCAGTTCTTTGGATCTCTCATACTGATTTAATGTGTGTGTGCCTTTCTTCAGAAACAAGAGCTGTGTTATTTAGAAGGAGATAGAGAGTTTTACATGTAAGAAATATATTCCAATATTTTCATCAAGTGTCAAGGCAAATGTCAAATAACGGATTAATGTATTATTTCCATGACATATTTGCATGATGACTTCCAATAATTTTAAAGTCAAAGGGCCTAATTTTTCCTTTCCCTATACAGTATGTAGGCTTAAGTAAAAGAGTGTTCCGTACTATTACCAATCAGTGTTTAATATCTGGAATCTATTTTGATTCCCACTTTTGAGGAGCCATCATCTAGCTGCTAACATGCTGAGAGTTTATTTTGAGGCCTTGTGTCAGTGTTCCTTAGAAGAAATATTTAAGTGGGTGGGAGTCCATACTGAGCTGAATTTTAGTAATATTACATACTATGTGGTGTGGAGCAAGCAGTGAGAGAACTGTCCCACCCTACCTGTTGGACCAGCCACCTTCACCCGGGAGGCCGCAGCTGTGCTCTCCAGAGGTGTGGCCCAGCCTGCTATTTCAGCAGCCGGAAGACGTGGGCAGAGGTGTCCGTTTGGGGTCTGTTATACTGGGTAGGCTAATCCTTGCGCCAGTAATTGGGGGTGAGGTGTGGACTTCAAGGCCCAGTTTAAGAAAGTGTGGTGGGAGAATGAAGTGAACTGAGACTTGCTGCTTGACTTTGTCTCAGCTTGTAATGGTTTTAACTGGTTTTTATTTGATTTTATGGCTATAATTTTTTTATTGTCATAAATATTTTATTGACCTCCCCTATTTTAATATTTTATGTATTAGTTTTATGGATCTGTGTGTTAGTGATAACTGAGGGAATTACGGTAACTGTTTGCCAACATTAGGATTATTGCTTGGCAGCAGTATCAACTAGTAGTGTTATCAGTTATCCGTTATGGTCACTTCTAGGAGTGTTCACCTGGTGAAGAGTAAGAGGAGAGTAAAACCAAACAAGGATACAACAAATAACTCAATGTGGTCTTGTATCACCACTTCTCGTGGGAAAAGGGTGAACATAGACCGTATTAAACAGAGAAAGAGGAAGAAAAGAATTGGCGTAGGAGGAGATAATCAAGCGGGCCACTTAAAGGAAAAGGTACCTGATGTGACTAAACAAATAATTAAGGAATCACCACCTGTTGCGATAAGCACAAATGAGATACCACAGGATATTAATTTATGTTTTAAAAACATAAATGATAGAAGACAATCTGAAATCACCAAAAACCTACCAAAGCAATGATGACAACCTCATAGGGTTGGGGTTTTTTTTTGATGAATTGCCACCATTAGAGGAATTAAGGAAGGAGAAGGAAATATTGGCTCAATTTCAGGAGCAAGATAAGAAGATTAAACAACAACTAATGGCTATGGAAATCGACTCTCTGAAGTCCCAGGACAGCCTAAGGGAACTTAAGTTTCCGGAGCAGAGTACAAGCTATGATCTTGGATAATAAACTATATTCTGACCATGTTTTCTGGAACCTGGTAAATCGCTGTCCCTATGTTTGCATTTTTAAATTATTAAATTTTTCCTATTGGGGCAAGGGGTAGGCATGGCCACGCACCTGCTGAGGGTGCCACACCCCAGCAAGGACCCACTGGAAAGAGCCCCCTAGACTTGCTAGCCCTCTTGCACATTGCAACCTTGCACATTGATCACCTGCCTGTCATTCTGACCCAGACAACAGATGGTGAGGAGGAGGAAGAGATGCCGCTACCTACCTGCTGCTGGTGATAATGGGGGTGAGAAGTTATAATCACTGAGGGAGGAGGACCATTGAGGGTGCTCAAGTGTTCTTAGAAACCTGAGGCTGGCACTGATTTGGGGAATGCCTTGTTAAAATTTAGTGTCAGCTCCTAGAGTTGTCATTCTTCAGGGTTCAATGCCGTCTGAGTGGGTAGAAAGTACACCATGTCTCTCAATGTGGCATGAATTGTCAGATTGATGCTACGTAATTATGCACAGCCTCACATGCTGGGGAGGCTTGTTTTGAACCGTTAGTAATAAAAGATTGTAGGACGATTACACTTTTCTAGCAAATGTTTATCCTGTTACAGAATAAACTAATATTGCAGAATGGAGTAGAGCCTTCCGGAATATGAAAAGGTGGTCCTGATTCATTGGGCAGCAGAAATTTTACCCAAAAAATCAGTGCAAGGACTTAAAAGAAATTGCAGGTGACAAGCACCATCTTAAAAGAAGTGTTTCCCCTTCTCTTACACATAGGAAGGCCCAATATGACGCCTGTTATAAGTGTGCATCATCTAGGGCCAGTGTTGCATAGTGGTTAGAGTGTTGGACTGGGACTTGGGAGATCCGGGTTCTAGTCCCCACTCCGCCACGAAGCTCACTGGGTGACTTTGGGCCAGTCACGGAATCTCAGCCTAACCCACCTTGCAGGGTTGTTGTGAGGATAAAATGGAGAGGAGGATTATATAAGCCATCTTGGGTTCCTTGCAGGATATACATATAATGAATAAAATCTAAAAATAAAGGATGCTTCACTTTTCTTACTCATATGCCGATTTACTTCCATCTATTAAAACTCATGCCTTAAGATTTAACTGGGTGACAGTCTTAAAAAAATCCTGCAAGAGTATTTGCCGTATAGACACCAAAAATGAATTCCCGATGCATTTTGAATCCAAACCCTTTTCAAGGGGAAATGGCTTCATAAATTGTCTTCTATTTCCTCTATCTCTACACATACACAATTTCAACAAGCATAAAAGGTTTGAAACAAGCCAGAATGTCCTTCACCCGCAGCCCACCCCCCCCGACTCCCCCTCTTCCCCCATCAGCCCACCCATCCTATCCCCTGCTAAGGAGAATGGCAACTATAAGACAAAATAACCGGTCTCAAATGGATGAGCAGATCCCACTACCTTATTTTACTTGTGAATCCTTTTTCCATTGAGAGAAAAGCCAGAGAATTTAAAGATCGCTTTTTGTCTATACATCTGATCGGGGATGTTGAAGAGTCCTCGGTGTCGAGTCACGAGTCTTTGGACCCGAGTCCGAGTCCTTGGTCCAAAATGGTGACTCACGAGTCCCGAGTCACTCCCAAAGCTGACTCCACGAGTCCCAATTCAAATCAATGGGGGAGTTTTCCCCAACAAAATAAGGCTACTTCAGATGTGTGGCTTAAATAAATTCTAGGCACAAGTGTGCCTTTTTATTTCAAAACTCTGCCACTGATTTTGACAAGAACAGACCAGGCAGACAAACCCCAAATAACCAGGCAGGCAGAGGAGGCAGGGAACCCCAAAGCAGGCAGGCAGAGGCAGCCAAACCCAAAATGTCTGAAAGGTTGCATTTTAGGAAGATGATTTAAAAAAAATAAAATCTTCGCCGGCGATCGCACTTCTCTCCACTCCTTCTGGCACAGCCCAGGGAGCTGAGCAGCAGCCCCGAGGAGGCAACACCTGGGAGGAGGAGGAGGGAGCAAAGGCAGCCGCCTGAACACCACCTCCACCCCGCCCCCTGAGAGACCTGAAGGCAACCTGTTGCCAGCAGGGCATAATGTGTGTGGGAGCAGAAATATGTGTTGTGCGGGGCAGAGGGAGATATGGCGATGGCAGGGCGAAATGCCATTACAGGGGAAGGAGAGATAGATATATAATACCCATCTTACCTTCCGATCGCCCTGTCAACCTGGGGAACTTGGAGAACGAACCGGACCACCCACAGAACCTCTCCTTGCTCCTATGCAATGCCAGGTCAGTTAAAAACAAAACTGATATAATCTATGACCTCCTTTTGGATGAGGAGGCAGACCTGGCATGCTTCACAGAGACCTGGCTGGGAGATGACAGTGGCCCGACGTGGGCCCAGGCCCTCCCAGCTGGGTACTGTGTAAGTGAGCAGGTGAGGGAAAGTGGGCGGGGTGTGTGTGGAGTAGCTGTGGTTTATAAAGATAATCTTAACCTGACCAGACTTCCTGTCCGGGAATTGAATCACATTGAGTGTGTATACCTGAGTCTGAAGACCAAGGATAGACTAGGGATTCTGTTGGTGTACCGGCCACCCCGCTGCCTAACAGACTCCCCGGCCGAGCTCACGGAACTGGTCTCGGAGCTGGTGTTGGACTCGCCCAGGCTCTTGGTCCTGGGCGACTTCAACATCCCATTTGGGACCAGTTTGTCAGGTGCAGCTCGGGAGTTCATGGCATCCATGACAAACATGGGCCTATCCCAATTGGTCTCTGGACCCACCCATTTAGCAGGTCACACCCTCGATGCTGTTTTCAGTTCTGAACAGACAGATCTGTGGGCAGAGGTCATCAATACCTCTGCATTGTCATGGACAGATCATTTTCTGGTTAGGGTTAGTATCGCAGCTACTATCCGCCCCTGCAGGGGTGGCGGACCTATTAAGATGGTCCGCCCTCGAAGGCTAATGGATCCTCTTGGATTCCAGAGAGCCTTGGAGGGGTCTATGGCTGGTACCGTCGACGAACCTGTTGAAGCCCTGGTTGACAGATGGAATCAAGATCTAACCAGGGCTATCGACATGATCGCCCCCAAACGTCCTCTCCGGCCCGCTTCTAATCGGGCACCCTGGTTTACAGAAGATCTCGGGGAACTGAAGCGGAAAGGACGACGACTGGAGCGCCGATGGCGAAAAACTCGACTCATATCCGATAAGACACGTCATAGAGAGCATCTTCGCTCCTATGGGGTGGCAATACGTGCAGCGAAGAAAGTTTTCTTCCCTGCACGCATTGCGTCTGCGAATTCGCGTCCAGCAGAGAACTGTTCAGGGTGGTGAGGGGTCTAACGCAGACACCTTCCCCCCTGAACCCGATTTTAGAGCCTACGGTTGCTCGCTGTGATGCCTTTAACAATCATTTCACAGATAAAATCTCTCGGATAAGAGCCGACTTAGACGCCCTCATTGTACCAGAAGCAGACAATGGAGTGTCCAGCAACTCCGCAAGCAGGATTACACTGGATCAGTTTCAGTTGGTGAGTACCGAGGACGTGGACAAGCTGCTTGGCCGAGTGAAGAGGACTACCTGCCCTCTCGATCCCTGTCCTTCCTGGTTGGTTGTCCAAGGAGGAGATGCAGTTGGACTACAAGTACAGCGTATTGTTAATGCATCTCTCCAGGGAGGGAATTTTCCATCATGTTTGAAAGAAGCGGTGGTGCGGCCGCTTCTGAAAAAGCCCTCCCTGGATCCCTTGGACCTTAACAATTATAGACCAGTGTCCAATCTTCCATTTTTGGGCAAGGTGATCGAGAGGGCGGTTGCCTTCCAACTCCAAGCAGTTTTGGATGACACCGATTTTCTAGACCCATTTCAAACTGGCTTCAGAGCAGGATACGGAGTTGAGACTGCTATGGTCGCCTTAGTAGATGATCTGCGCCTGAGTACCGACAGGGGGAGTGTGTCCCTGTTGGTGCTTTTGGACCTCTCAGCGGCTTTCGATACCATCGACCATGGTATCCTTCTGGAACGCCTGAGGGGACTGGGAATCGGGGGCACTGTGCTTCAGTGGTTCCGGTCCTACCTCTCGGGTAGGTTCCAGATGGTGATGCTTGGGGATAGCTGCTCCTCCAAAAAGGAGCTGCTATGTGGCGTGCCACAAGGAGCTATTCTTTCCCCAATGCTATTTAATATCTACATGAAACCGCTGGGAGAGATCATCCGAAGGCATGGGGCGGGGTGCTATCAGTATGCTGATGACACCCAAATATATTTCTCTATGCCTTCGTCAACAGCATCAGCTAAGGATAGTGTGTCTCCTAGGGTGCGGCTGGACAGACATCTGTCAGAGATGCTTTGACCTGGATTCCTGCATTGAGCAGGGGGTTGGACTCGATGGCCTTGTAGGCCCCTTCCAACTCTACTTTTCTATGATTCTATGATTCCTCTGAATAAATGCCTGGAGGCAGTAATGGGCTGGATGAGGGAAAACAAACTGAAATTGAATCCAGACAAGACGGAGGTGCTTGCTGTCAAAGGCCACAACCTGGGTTTGGAGGTATGTCAACCAGTTCTGGATGGGGTTACACTCCCCCTGAAAGACTGTGTTCGCAGCTTAGGGGTGCTCCTGGATCCGTCGCTCCAAATGACATCCCAGATAGATGCGACGGCTAGGAGTGCCTATTATCAGCTTCGGCTGATACGCCAGCTGCGCCCCTTCCTAGAGTTGGAAGACCTAAAGACGGTAGTGCACGCACTGGTAACTTCGAGGCTTGACTTCTGTAATGCGCTGTACATAGGGCTACCTTTATACCTAGTCCGGAAACTTCAATTAGTGCAAAATATGGCAGCCAGACTGGTTGCTGGTACACCTAGGGGTGCCCATATCACACCAGTTTTAAAAGCACTCCACTGGCTGCCAATCAGTTTCCGGGCGAAGTATAAAGTGTTGGTTATTACCTTTAAAGCCCTACATGGTTTGGGTCCAGGCTACCTACGGGATCGCCTTCTCCCGTACAATCCACCCCGCACACTTAGGTCCTCTAGGAAGAATCTGCTTCAGTCAGCCAAAACTAGGCTGACTAGCATTACCCAGAGGACCTTCTCTTCTGCTGCTCCCAGATTATGGAATGGCCTGCCGGAGGAGATACGTCAACTTGTCAGTCTTTTGCACTTTAAAAAAGCCATAAAGACTGAACTCTTCCGGCAGGCCTATCCGACGGAATGTTAGGATGTTTTAAAGATGTTTTAAAGATGTTTTAAAGATGTTTTAAGATGTTTTTAGGATGTTTTAAGATGTTTAATAGTATATATTGTGTTGTTTTAGTTTAGGTATTTTATATTTTCTGTTGTTCCCCGCCTCGATCTAGATGGAGAGGCGGGTAATAAATAAAATATTATTATTATTATTATTATTATTATTATTATTATTATTATTATTATTATTATTATGTTGAAGAGTCCTTGGTCTCGAGTCCCGAGTCGAGTCTCGAGTCCCAGTAAAAATATTGGGACTCGAGTCAGAGGGGGGGGGGGGGACTCAGTCCGACTCACGAGTCGAGTCCTGGAGTCCGAGTCCCCATCCCTGCATCTGATGGTGGGTGGTACTGCAGGGTGTGTGTGTGTGTGTGTGTGTTTGTTTGTTTTAATCTTGTAACTTTTACAGCTGTTGGATCCATTTGGGCACTTCGGTGTCGCAATTGTGTCCTTATTTTCGCCTGGGACATGTTGACAGGTGTGTAATAATTGGGGTGTGTGTGTGTGTGTGTGTGTGTGTGGTGTGAAATGGGGGTCCTAATCTGCAAGAGTGCTCAGACTTCCATCTTAGTCTGCAGTTAAGGGGGGGGAAAGTGTAGGCGTGCGAATGAAACGGTGCGAATGATGCAAGCAGCTCCTGCCAGGCCACAGGTCGGAGTAGGCCGAGGGGATGGCGATTCTGGCTCCCATGGAAGGCAGGGAGGCCTAACTGGCGACTTTGCAACTGCAGCCTCCTTCAGGCCCTCAGAGCCGTGGTTGTTTTTTGTTTGTTTGTTTGTTTGTTTGTTTTCTGGGCTGGGGAAAGAGCAAGCCCGGTTGTGATCCAGCTCTGCGAGGGATTTTTTTTTTTTTTTTTGCTTTCTCAAAACTACAATCTGACACGAGCTCCCGGGCTTGGTTTCTGGGGCGTGGTCGGAGGAGCTCCTGACGCGCTCCTGCTTTGTTTTTTGGCCCTTGATCCGCGAGGAGCCGAGGCCTAGTAGTGCTGGGAAGGTAAACATGGTGGCCTTATTGGTGTGGTGGTGACCCAGTACCAGACTGGGGGGAACGACGGGACGGTTGGGAAGCGCGAGTGCACCAAGACGTGGGGTTTTGCGCGAAGGGTGTGTGTGTAGAAGAGACTTGATTTTTAGTTCTACCTCATGGGATCCTAACCAGGCCCCAAATGCCCTCGCCCGTGAAGGGGCACGGCAGGAAGAAGCAACTTGGCAAGGCCTAGCCCACATTCCTATGTGGCTCCATTTTTTTAAAAAAAGTGGGCCATGATCCTGGACGTGGTGAATCCTCGCTAGAGGAGGCACTTCAACTTGTGAGGCCTTTGTAGCTGTTCTCAACCATAGGGCAGCCATCATATGAGTGGGGTTTGTTTTGGGGTGTTTTTTTGTTGTTTTTTGTATAATAAAATTCACAATTAAAAAATTATAGGGCGGGGGGGGAAAGAGTGATCCTGCAAAACAAGTGCAGGTAACAATATCTTGGCTGGAGACCATGCACAACTGTATTGCGTAACGTTGAACAGTGGGAAATAGGTCAGGTTAAGTGAATAAGGGGGTTCAACTGAGCAGGAGTGAGCTGCAGTGTGTGCGGCTAAAGAAAAAAAAGTATTGAAGAATTAGATTAGGGACAGAGGATAATGTTTTATGAGAGCTGAAAGTGGTTTCAGAGAGGCGTTGCTGCCCATGAGGTCTACACATGCTTTTGTGTTGCAGTCCCACCTTTGCCATGAGTTAAATGGTTTGTATTTAAAAAACAATTTAAAAACCTGCAAGATCTGTTTACCCAAGGCAGAACTGGGAGAAGTTTCTCAAAGCACTTTAAGTTCTCTGGAAAATCTATTTTTCTTGGAATATATATTTTCTTACATGATATACGTTCATGAGTAAATGTCTTAAGACATAATAATAGTAATAGTGAATCTAATGATGATGATGATGATGATGATGATGATGATGATGATGTTTATTTCCCCCTAAATACAATAGCCATAAGTCTGGTATGCACTAACAAGGTTATGAGGTCAAATTCTCAAAAGCCAAATAATATAGTGTACGCCCAAAATAAGCACAACAGAGACGTATAATTCAGTATTAAATACATGATCAGTGTGGTGAGCCAGTGTGGCGTAGTGGTGAGTGTGTTGGACTGGGACTCAGGAGATCCGGGTTCTAGTCCCCACTCAGCCATGAAACTCACTGGGTGACTTTGGGCCAGTCACGGACTCTCAGCCTAACCTACTTCACAGGGTTGTTGTGAGGATAAAATGGAGAGGAGGATTATGTAAGCCGCCTTGGGTTCCTTGAAGGAAAAATGGCGGGGTATAAATATAATAAATAAATAAATATGATCAGTACACACCACCAAGTGGGTCCAGTTACTGAGAAAATGCCTACCATAACTTTTAAAATTGGTATCTATATTAAAAAGATAGGCTCAAAACAAAATACTGAAAATATTTTGCATTTGCACTTTTTATTAGTAAGTCTTGGAACAATCTTGTAAGATTGCTGACAATTGCTATGCCCATACTGCAGATGAGGAGATGAGACTGAGAGAAAGGGTGAGTTTATGGCAGAAGCAAGATATGAACCAGGGATGGATAGCTGGTTTGCTCTCAGTCCATTAGCAACTATAGTACAGTAGCTTTTAATGGGTTGGTTCCAGATTGAGTCATAATTAGGATCGGTAGACCCACTGAAATGAATGGGACATAAGTTAGTCACGAACATGTCCCAATTATTTCAATGGGTCTACTCTAACTATGACTCAGTCTGGATCCAACACAATATCTCTTAGTCGAAGGTTTTCCTATTGTCAAAATTGAGATTTTTAAAAATGAAAGTGATTGCTTGGACATAGTAGGAATAACTTGGAAAAGAGAGAAGAAAAATGAAATATGAAAGAGGATATGTAGGTGATGCATTTCCAGGCTTCTTGGAAGTATGTTAGAGGAAAGGAAAATATGATGCAGTTGTTACTAAGGACCCAAACGGTGAAAGAATAATATGGACTAACAATCCATATTGCTAGTCATTAAATATTGATTGATTTTATTTTTTATTTTATTTATTATATTTATACCCCGCCTTTTTTCCTGCAAGGAACCCAAGGCGGCTTACATAATCCTCCTCCTCCTCTCCATTTTATCCTCACAACAACCCTGTGAGGTAGGTTAGGCTGAGAGTCAGTGACTGGCCCAAAGTCACCCAGTGAGTTTCATGGCCGAGCGGGGACTAGAACCCGGATCTCCTGAGTCCCAGTCTAACACTCTAACCACTACGCCACACTGGCTCTCGGGATTGATTGATCCCAATAGCCAGTGGATCAAACACAGGGATTGATTGATTGTATTTCTAGATCACCCATCTAGCTGGTAACCCAGGTTACTCTGGGCGACGTACTATATATACGGTATATATATATATATATATATTTGTGTGTTGAAAGAAAGAAAGAAAGAGAAAGAAAGAGATCTCAGCAGCATCCTATAAGTATAGCTATAAGATCAAAATGTGCTGTATAAGTTAGAAGGATAAATAAACCAAAATAATATTAAGGAAAGTTATGATGCTGAAGTTTGTTATTAGCTCCCACTTCTTAATTTGCACAAAAATTTGAAACAGGGCTCAATCAGCAAACTCAATAAGGACCTGATGTGTATAATATGCCCCTACACACCAAAGTAAGCTTTGGGCTGCTCTGCTCCATGTCATATATCTTTCAAGAAAGACAACAATTTCTCTTCAATCGAAACCACACTTTTTTGCACAACACTCAACATTTGGAGTGGCCAAAGATTATTGTGGGGTTCAGACCTGCTGCTTTGTCATGAGAGTTAAAATATTTCAAATCTGACTGAATCCTTTGTACTTTTCTCTTTACGGTTCCCAGGTGACCTTCTCCGGGAGAACAGAAGTCTGACCATTCCGATGATTCGGTAACTACTTTCAAGGTAACTGCTTCAACGGGGACTTTTAGGTCCAATGTTTGGTTAGGTCTTAGGCTTTTTCGCCATTAATGGCACGTTCTCTCCCTAGAGTGGGAATAACAGCCTGGTAGGGCCAAGTACATGTTGCCCAGGACAACAGAGATCGTATCAAATCAGGTATTGGAGCATGAACGTGATATCTTTTCTGTTTGTTTATTTATTTATTTATTTCATTTATACCCCGTCTTTTTTCCTACAAGGAACTCAAGGCGGCTTACATAATCCTCCTCCTCCTCTCCATTTTATCCTCACAACATCCCTGTGAGGTAGGTTAGGCTGAGAGGCAGTGACTGGCCCAAAGTCACCCAGTGAGTTTCATGGCCGAGCGGGGACTAGAACCCGGATCTCCCGAGCCTCAGTCCAACACTCTAACCACTACGCCACACTCCCTTAATCATACCCCTTGGGCGACTGGCACTAGCGGGTGCCCAGGCAAGCTTGGCAAGAGTAGTCTTGCCAAGTGGCTCGCTAGCAGATTCCTGGTGCCCATGGTGGGGTCGGTTGCCTGGGTTCAGATGACACGACAACAACCCATCATGGGTACAACAACCCGTACAACAAGCCATGGGCTGTCAGGGTAGCTTGTTGCCCTCAATCAGGCCAACCTGTGAGAATCAGTCCGGGTTCGCACAACACGACAACCCACCGTGGCTTGTCAGCCACGATGGGTTGTCTGTGTTGTGCGAACCCAGTCATTGGGTTGGATCCAGACTAAGTTAGTTATGCTTGTTGAGCCCCACTGAAATCAATGGGGCAAGTTAACTATGACTTAACATAAGTGCCACTGATTTCGAGATGGGACTCAAGTGTGATTTACATGATCTGTTTCCCACCCATTCGCTAAAGCTAGCTTTGACTTGGCAAACCTATGCAGTATAGATATTCTGATCCTAATAATATGCCTTTTGCAGAATTTGGAAATTGGTGAGGTGCAGTAGAGGAACACAGGGAGAAGAATATAATTGGAGACTGCTGGTGGTTTAGATAGCCTCTCTAGACCAGTGTTCTCCAACTTGGGTCCCCAGATGTTGTTGGCCTACAACTCCCAGCATGCCCCAGCCAGCATGGCTGGGAGTTGTAGGCCAAAAACATCTGGGGACCCAAGGTTGGAGAACACTGCTCTAGACTACCTTCTGAAGCTTCTGCTCCTTGCAGACTGGAGCCTTTGAGGGACATCGCTTGCAGGCTTCCAAGCATAATGCCATCACCATAAGGGCTTGAAAATGAATAGTGAGAACTTGACAAACTTGCATGAATACAAAACTAGACGGCGGATACCAGGTCCTGCACTAAGGCCTTCAGTGCTGCAGAATCGCAAAAGCGAGCGACTCTCTGTTTGTGGCGCTTTCTTCTTGCCCCGGCACCCACATTCTCAAGCTTGAGTGGATTCTTAGCAGTCCACAAGCTGTGCCTTTCAGTTCAGCAGAACTCCTGACTACTAGCGGGTAGGAGCTGGCGACTGGCCGATCTGATCAGAAATACATAGGCTAGGATGGCAAACAGAACTCCTTGGGCCTTTCCTGACAAATAAAAGAGCATGTGGGCACGTAGCCTGTCCATAGAATTTTCCACATTCCTAAGCTAATCAAGGGGATGGTGGGTGGACTGTTCCTAGGCTTGGATATTTGAGCCTTTTCAGCAAGGACTGGCTCTTGTATGTCCAGCCTTTCCAACCCTGCGAGTCAAGGGAACAAGAAAAGCAGAGACTGGAAGGTTGCAAAGCCGGAGAACTCCAAGACCAGCTGCACTTTATTACATTAAAGGCCCTTTAGTGCAGGATGTGTCTCCCTCTATATGTGTCAAGCTGGAGATCTCACAGAAATACTTGTAACATCACCATGACTGTCTTTTTAAGGCAGAAAAGCCACTTCCAGAGGCACAATTTGAATCTGAAAAGCGAGGGTTGGGGTGTGTGAGTAACCCCTTTCCCATCCCCCCACCCCATTCCAAATCACACACACACACCTCTACAGGTCTCCACTCTTCCAGATGTAAAATGGAGTTCCATAGGGGGAGTTCCATAGGGGGAAAGCTGTCAAGGTACACATCTGCAAGTAACATCTAGCTTAGCCATAAGTAAGGCCATATGGCATTGTTGTGAACCGCCCAAAGAACTTTGGCTATTGGGTGGTATAGAAAAGAAAAAAATAAATAAATAAATATGGTAGTACATTCCAACTGTCCCGATTTATTTTATTTTTATTTATGTATTTAAAACATTAATATTCCGCCTTTCCACTACAAGATCTTCAAGGCCGTTTAGAATCCGGAATAAAATAATGCCAGATAAAATCCTCATAACTGAAATAAATCAATGAAAAAATAAGAAAGACAACAGAATCGCCGTCAGGAGCCAAGTAGGCAGGCCACCCAAGTAGCAATCCCATTATTACTCACCAAAAGCTTGAAATGATAAAATTATATTAACACGGGATCTGAAAGATAGAAGGGTAAGTACCAAAGAAGTGTCTTCAAGGAGGACATTTGATCATCTGGGAGCCATCACAGCAAAAGCGCTATCCCCAGTAGTCACCGGCCTGACTTCCAATGGGCACGGTCTCAAATTATGACAACAACAGGCAGGTTCATGGAGACCTTCAGGTTTCATAGGATCATAGAGTTGGAAGGGGCCAACAAGGCCACCGAGTCCAACCCCCTGCTCAATGCAGGAAACTAGAGGAGGGGTCTCCTGTCCAAGTAATAACCAGGCCTGACCCTGCTTAGCTTTCCACGCTCAGACAAGCTGACTCGATGGCCTTATAGGCCCCTTCCAACTCTACTGTTCTATGACTCTATGATACTCTAATCCCAGACAATTTAGGATTTCAAAATTGGCACCTTGAATTAGCTTTGCAGAGGGCAGTCCTCTATCTGAAGGCAGCCTCTACTGGAAGGACTGTCCAGTCCAAGTCCAGTTAAAAAATAACCCTAAGAAGGGAGAGACCAGGCAGCCTGAAGTCACCTATCAACAGTTAGCATCACCTGGACATCAGGATGAGTAGGCACATAGGTCACAGTCCTGCCTGCTAAGGGGAGATGTATTTTATTTCTATTTTAATTATAGTAATTACTTATAGTAATTACTTAATTATAGTAGTTACTTATATACTCACATCTAATGGAAGGACTGTCCAGGGCCAGGATCTCTTCTAGGTCATCCCAGTTTGCAGGACACGGAATAATGGGCTCAAGTTACAGGAACCCAGATTCCACCTAAACATCAGGAAAAATTTCCTGACTGTCAGAGCAATAAGACAATGGAACCAACTACCTAGGGAGGTGGTGGGCTCTCCCACTCTGGAGGCATTCAAGGTGCAGCTGGACAGCCATCTGTCGGGGATGCTTTGACCTGGATTCCTGCATTGAGTGGGGGGTTGGACTCGATGGCCTTGTAGGCCCCTTCCAACTCTACTTTTCTATGATTCTATGACCTGTACCTATAAAATAGCATATAGAAATCTGTGTCCTCTTTTGTCCTCCTTTTTGGTGATGTATTCCCTCTCCTTTGGCGAAGAAGTGGCCTCCCTACTTTGAATTTATTCATTATTATTTAGTTATGTACAGTATTTGTATACCGCTCCATTTCTAAGCAGATTCCAGAGCGGTGAACAATAATAAGATCAAAACAGATAAAAGAAACAAAAACAATACATTGAAAACAAGGTGTCATTAAATGGTGGTGGGACAGCAGAGAAGGCTTCCCCGAACAAGGAGGTCTTCAGCAGGCACGGGAAGCAACACAGTGTCGGAGCCTGCCTAGCCTCCAGAGGCAAGGTGTTCCATAGAAGTGGAGCCACCACACGGAAGGCTCTTCTCCTGGTGGACTCCCATCGGGCCACAGGTCCATGAGGAACCACCTGGAGAACATCCTCCAATGACTTCAGCGACCAGACAGGTTGGTAAGGGAGAAGGCACTCTCTCAGGTGTCCTGGTCCCAAGTTGTTTCGGGCTTTGTATGCAAGTACCAGAACCTTAAACCTGGCCCAGTAGTGAATCGGCAGCTAGTGCAGTTCCTTCAGCAAAGGAGTTGCTCCCACTGGACCCTGAAGCAGATCCTTGAGCACTGGAGAGATCCGTTTCGCATGGCAAGTCCCAGTGAACCACCTGACTGCCGTGTTCTGGCCTTCAGAGTTGCCTGGGCGAGCGACGCATCACTTCCCCTCCCCAAGCCGGGAACAGAGGAAGAAGGCGTCTGCCAGAGATCTTATAGGTTCTTCTCTCCCCGTTTCAGAGGCTGACAGTAGGCTACAAACTGACCCCCCCTCCTTCCTGAGAGACAAGGCGGGGGGGGGGGAGCTGCTTCACTAAATCAAACAGTTTCGTTTCTCACAGCAAAAGCCGCCATTATTTATTCATTTTCTATACCGCCCAATAGCCGAAGCTCTCTGGGCGGTGTACAACAAAAAACTGCTTCAAGGCAATTACCTCTGGTGCTCTTCTGAACCGAAGGCCATATGTAAGGCCTTGGCATGGCTCCCAGGATCTATCCTGGCTTTTGGACACTGGGAAAGTTCACTACACTACCTGTTGAACCTTAATAACCTCCTCGCCATTCTTCCGGTAGAGTCCACCCAATACACTTCTCATTCCCCTTCAGCTGGATATTATTAGTCCAGAAGACAGGTGGTTGATGGCAGCTCTCCAAGCAATCTGCCCGCATCCTCGTGCTGCAATTAATTGAACACCTGACGCGCCTGATGAAGTGTGCTGTAGTCTATGAAAAGCCTATACTGTCATAAATTTGATTAACGTGCCACATGACAAGCTGTTTTTGCTGCAACATGGCTACGGCTCTGGAAATAAATGGAACTTGTCTATGAATGGTACTGCACCCAAAGTGGCAAGCAATTTCACCCAGAAAGTGATTAGCAAATAAGGGCCGAACTAGACATGACGCAGGAGGGATATATTTATTGGGCTCGTAGCAGGGTTATGGTCCTGAGGATAATTCCTCCTTTCTGAAGGTGCTATTTGTATCGGAAGGAAATCTGCCATTAGTGCCAATGGGGATTTCCTCCCACCGCAAATATCAGCTTCAAAGGAGAGAGATTTTCCTCAGTAATGCAGCGCAGGAAGAAAGGGTTAAATTCACCTCCTTGCCTGCTAGGGCTTCAATAATTATCCGCCCTTCCTGCTGAAACTATTTACATTTAAATATATATAAATGCAAGCACACATTTACAGTGCAACCCTATCAGGCCACTAGACAGCATCTAGATGGCCATAGGATTTTTTGGAGTCCCAGCTCTGGCCCCAGAAAATCGCTCTGAGGTTGGCGCTGGGACCCCAAATTCAGAGCACCCTCCCCTCCCTGCTGAAGCCAGCACAGAGAGAACCGCACCGGCTGCAGCTCCAAGGTCGCAAACCTTGGAGACATGGTTTAGGGGGTGTTCTGGTGGCGCAGGGAGGGGAGGAGACAGCCGCCGCCATGATATGAAGTATCCTGACAGCAGGGATGGGGACTCGGACTCGAGGACTTGACTCGGACTTGAGTCCCAATATTTTCAATGGGACTCGAGACTCGACTCGGGACTCGAGACCAAGGACTCGTGTTCCAAAACCGTGTTCCTCAAATGCAACATGGATAGGTTTTAGGAAGTACAGCAAATTTATTTTTTAAAATCATTTTCCTAAAATGCAACCTTTCAGACATTTTGGGTTTGTCTGCCTGGTCTGTTCTTGCCAAAATCAGTTGCAGAGTCTTGAAATAAAAAGGCACACTTGTGCCTAGCATTTATTTAAGCCACACATCTGAAATAGCCTTATTTTGTTGGGGAAAAAATGCATTGATTTTAATAGGGACTCGTGGAGTCAGCTTTGGGAGGGACTCGTGACTCGTGAGTCACCATTTTGGACCAAGGACTCGTGACTCGACTCGTGACTCGAGACCAAGGACTCTTCAACATCCCTGCCTGACAGAGCCTCAGCCTCCTTCCCTCCTGTTCCAGGGTACCTCAGTTAGATTGCCAAAATCAGCCATCTAGCTGAGTTGCAGGACAGAGGGAGCTCAGAGGCGAACTCTGCCTCTGCGCTCCTCCTCCTGCCCTCCATAGGATGCCTGTAATCCTCTGAGTTCGGAGGGCTATGGGCATCCCGATTGGATTGTGCCTATAACAGGGCTCTCCAACCTTGGGTCCCCAGATGTTGCTGGACTACAGCTCCCAGAATCCCTTGCCATTAGCCATGCTGGCTGGGTATGCTGGGAGCTGTAGGCCAGGCCAGCCACACCTGGGGACCCAGGGTTGGAGAGCCCTGGCCTATGATGTCTGATTTGTCACTTTAGTCACACAGCAAGCTGCTGGGGAGTCTGTGTGATCACCCTGAGGACTGGGGTGGCCATTTATGCATCACCAAAAAAAGAGGGCAGCGATTTGCATACAATTTCCATATGCCCGTTTATATGTACAAATGCAAATTTAGAAATTATTATTATTATTACAATTTAAGCAGAAATTCTGTTTCATAGTGGGGAAGACTGTGCCTGCCTGCCTGCCTGTTCAGTCTGCTATTGAAGTGCTAACTCCTTGCCGCTGCTCTCCCTTCTTTTGGTTATGTTTTAAACCAGGCATGGGTAGGGCAGCTCTTCAAACAGAGGACACCTTCAAAATAGAGGATTGTCCTTCAAATTGCAGAGTCTCCTCTGTAAAAGAGGGCACATGGCTGACCTATGCAGATAGAAAGAGCTCTGCTGAATGTCACCGCATTGGTGGAAGGGTGGAAGAAAAGTAATCTTTCTTTGCTGCCCTCACTGCCACCAAGTATGTTCTGGAGCCTGGGGTGAGCAGTGAGGTGGCCAAGCTTGCTGACGACACCAAATTATTTAGGATCCCAAAGGATCTATAGTGTGACCACACTTGGAAGGCTGTGTACAGTTCTGGTCACCGCGCCTAAAAAGGGACATGGTAGAGTTGGAAAAAGTGCAGAAAAGGGCATCTAAAATGATCAAGGGGCTGGAGCAACTCCCGTACGAGGAAAGGTTACGGCAGCTGGGATTGTTTAGCTTAGAAAAGAAGAGGCGAGTAAGGGGAGACGTGATAGAGGTGTACAGAATTATGCATGGTGTGGAGAAAGTGGACAGGGAGACATTTTTATCCTTCTCTCATGATACTAGAACCCAGTTGGGTCATCCTATGAAGCTGATTGGTTGGGAGGTTCAGGACAGATCAAAGGAAGGACTTCTTCACACAGCGCAGAGTTAAACTATGGAGTTCACTTCCACAAGATGGAGTGATGGCCACCAATTTGGATGGCTTTAAAAGGAGGTTAGAGAAATTCATGGAGGAGAAGGCTATCAATGGCTACTAGTCCTGATTAGTTATATGCCCTCTCCAGTATCAGGGGCAGTATGTCTCTGTACAGCAGTTATAATATAATATAAACATTTATTTCTAACGCCCTGTACACCAAAGGGCGGGACATATGAAACATATACAATAAATATAACAATACAATACAGGCAGTCCTCGAGTTAAGAACGTCTGACTTACAGACAACCCATACTTAAGAACAGACTTCCGGGTTCCCCGGCGCTACGTCGTTTACGTAGAGTACATAGCATAGTATACTATGCAATTTGCATAATTAATGCAATTTGCGTAAATGCCGATTTTAACGTATAGAACGCTATGCTGTTCTAACTTACATACAAATTCGACTTAAAGACATTCTTAAGAATGGAACTCGTTCGTAACCTGGGGACTGTCTGTATAACAATACAATATAACGATACAATACACATGCTAGAGAAGGGGGATAGTGCCCTTGCCACTCTGCGAAGGAGCGACCCAAAAGTGGCAGATGAAAGTGGTCAGCAAACCCCAGTCCAATACCTGGGGGCCTGGTCCTGCATGGAGTAGTAGTCTGCCAGGTGGGAGTCCAGAGGTAGCTCTGTCAGGCAGAAGTCCGCAGGAAGAGAGCAGTGTTGATGGTGGCAGCGGCAGCAGGCAAGTAGGCAAGCGGCAGCAGCAAACACTCAACTCTTTCTAGGTGTTGGTTCTTCTCCGTCCCCCTACAGTTGCTGGGGAACATGGGCAGGAAGGTGCTGTTGCACTCATGTCCTGCTTGTGGGTTTCCCGGGGGCAGCTGGTTGGCCACGGTGTGGACGGAATGCTGGACTAGATGTACCCTTGGTCTGAGCCAGCAGGGCTCTTCTTATGTTCTCATGATCTCTCCACACTGGGGGGAAGTGGCCATTACATGGCAAGTGAGGTTCAATGTAAGCAAGTGTAAAGTGATGCACATTGAAGCCTAAAATCCTAAGTTCACGTATATGCTGGTGGGGTCTGAACTAGCGGTGACTGACCAGGAAAGGGATCTTGGGATTGTGGTGGACAGCTCGATGAAAATGTCGACCCAGTGCACAGCTACTGTGAAAAAGGCCTATGTTGGAGATCAATTAGGGATCCTGGGATGTGGACTGGCTCGCAAAGGCCACTGGGATATGTGATGTGAGCGGGAGGGAGCTCAGGCTCCGAGAAAAACCACGCTAGCGATAAGAAAGGGGGCGATCGTCTGTCGTGCACAGCATTGTACATCGTTGTAACTTACAACGATGGCCTTGCCGTGTCGTGCGAACCCGCCCAATGAAGCTGAATGGCGGGAGATTGAGGACAGAGACAAGGAAGTACTTCTTCACACAGCACATAATTAAACTATAGAATTTGCAACCACAAGATGTAGTGACAGCCACCAACTTGGCTTTAAAAGGGGATTAGCCAAATTCATGGAAGAGAAGAAGGCTATCAGCGGCTATTAGTCATGGTGGCTGTATAAGGCCTCCAGTATCAGAGGCAGTATGCCTATGTGCACCAATTGCTGGGGAACATAGTTGGGAGGGTGCTATTCTATTCATGCCCTGCTTGTGGACTCATGTCTTGGTCTAGATCAGTGTTCTCCAACCTTGGGTCCCCAGATGTTTTTGGCCTACAACTCCCAGCATGCCCCAACTGCTGGGGCATGCTGGGAGTTGTAGGCCAAAAAACATCTGGGGACCCAAGATTGGAGAACGCTGGTCTAGATAGGCCTTTGGTCTGATCCAGCATGACTCCTTTTACTTTCTTATGAATCAGTAGCAGGATGGCCAGGCTTTATTGTGTGACCACCACAACCACAACGAGGTTCAATTTGCCTCCTCTCTTATGGCGTTTCACCAGATGGAAAACATCTTCCTGTTTTCTGGATAGATAAATTCTTGCATTATGCCTCTGTTTTATCTGCTGAACCTGCCTCTCTTTTTCTTATACTGTTTTGTGGGGGGGAGGGAATTTTATTGTATGGTTGGTTTTATGACTGAGCCCAACAGTCTTTCTCCCCTTGAGGTTTAGGCACCATGTACCTACTGTTTTATCGCCCAGGTATATTAAGGAGCCAGCCAGGCTCTAGTTGGTGGGAGAGAGTGCCTAGGAGCATTCCAAAATATTTGCATTCACCCTTAGCTGATTCACCTCAGCCAAGTTTGAGAAATCAAATGTTGCCATATTGCAGCTTTCTCCAACCTGGTAGCCTCCAGATGTTTGGGACTTCAACTCTTGTCAGCCCCAGCCAGTATGGCCAATGGTCAGGAATGCTGAGAGATGTAGTCCAAAACATCTGGAAGGCACCAGGCTGGGGAAGGCTGCTTTATTGTATAGGTCAGGGAGTCCAGCAGGCAGCTACCAGACCAGCGCAGTGCAGTTTTCATGACAGCAATCTGTACTTGGCCTGAAGCTTTGAAAAGGTTCAACAACACACAGTTAAACCACAACCCACACTCAACCCATGAGTGTGGGTTATATCGTGTGGTCTGAACCCAGTCATTGTCTCAGCTGGAAATTGTTGTCCTTAGCTTATTGACGCTTGAGATTCTTAGGAAGCCAAACTGCAGCGGAATCCAGGATCAGCTCCTTGCTAAATGGCACATTCATCCGAGGTTGCCAAACACACACACACACACACCCATGGTGTCGTCCCTTTAAAATAATCGCCCTTGATTTCAGGCTGACAGGCCAAAGCCCAGGCTGGTGCCAGCTGCACAATGCCCCTCATTCTGTATCGCAGGGGGTGGGGTGATGTATTAAGGCAGCCCTAGAGGATGGGAACAGAGTTCCACTGCCGCCACGTGGCCAGAAAGAGCACACTTGTGAGCCTCGCCTTTCAGCTCCCGTTATGCCGCTTGCTGGGAACAAAGGAACCAGTGGGCTGCCTCTCCAGCGATCCGCATCTCTCTCGGCTGACAGCAAAAGGGACAGTTTGTTTCCAGTGAACAAACCCCCTGTCTTCATAGATGGAAGACCTGGGAGAGGAGTGTGTTTAAAAAAGACAAAAAAAACACCTACAGTAATACCTTGGATTGCAAGTAACTTGGTTTGAGAGCGTTTTGCAAGACAAGCAAATTTTTAAATATTTATTTTAAAAAATTTGACTTGATATACAAGCGACGTCTTTCAATACAAGTACTGTAGTACGGCTTAAATTAAAAATCTATGTATATATTTTTTGGGGGGAATTTCGTTTTGATAAAAGAGTGTTTTGGATTACAAGCACGTTTCCGGAACGAATTATGCTCTCAATCCAAGGGATGACTGTATATGTTTACGGTGCTTTACATTCCAATGGATATCTATGAGAGAGTTAAGCATGTGCTGAAACCTCTCCCGCTGAAATCCATGGAACCTAAATATGTTTTAGTTTAGGCAAGTTCCACTGTGAGAGCCACTCTGGTGTAAATCCCTACTGCAGTCAAATCCATGCTCAACCACAGAGCTCTCTGGGTAGGGTAATCTTTACAAACCACCGGCCCACCCGGCTACAGGAGACTTAAATGCATCTTTGTATGTATTGTGCAGGTTTTTAAAAATGCAAATAGCTTCAGATGAGGTGATCATTATCAGGATTGCTGCAGGTGGGCAGGGGAGATGATCCCAATAATGATCAATGTGTCCCGTCCCATCCGGTTCCCGTCCCCGTCCCCCCCCCCCCCCGCCTGAAGCTATTTGCATTTTTAAAAACCTGCATGTTAAATGCAAAGATGCATTGAATGGCCCTCCATCTAACTGCCTCATAAGGTTGTTCTGGGGATAAGATGTTAGTATCTCCAACATCTGGTATTCACATGTGTACTGATGTGCGCGTGTAGAATAAAGATGCACCCCTTTCACAGATTCAACTTCTAGAGACTGTGAGGCAGTGGTTGGGGGAGTAGGCCAAAAAAACCCAGAATAGCAATCATAGTGCCACTGCAGCACGCACAAATAAAATTGGAAAAGGTAAGGCATCTCTCAAATCTTAAAAGGCAAGGACAGGGATAGTGATTTAAAAGAGACCAGTAGCAGACAACTGGAGACCAGTACCAGACAATTTAAAAGGGACAATTTATTTATTATTTCTTTACAACATTAATCTACTGCTTCACATCTAAACAGATCTAAATGCTCCACACAACTGGAGCGTTTCAATCTAACTGGTCATGGGCAAAACCTGGCAGAGTGGCAGAATCTGGCGTTTTCTGTCTTTCCAGACCATAGTATTGATAGCTCCTACTGGGAAGTGGTCATTGCTCAATGGTAGAGCATATGTGGTGCACGCAGATGATGTCCTACAATCCCCATTTAAAGGGTCTCAGGTAGTTGGGCTGGGGAAAATAATCTTTGTCTGAGAGCTGAAGCCAGGCAGAGCAGAGCAGAGCCGCTCTATCCTGCACTAAGTTTCCAGGCTGTCTTCAGTGGTAGCCCCCACATATAATAGAATCATAGAATCATAGAATCATAGAAAAGTAGAGTTGGAAGGGGCCTACAAGGCCATCGAGTCCAACCCCCTGCTCAATGCAGGAATCCAGGTCAAAGCATCTCTGACAGATGTCTGTCCAGCCGCACCTTGAATGCCTCCAGAGTGGGAGAGCCCACGACCTCCCTAGGTAGTTGATTCCATTGTCTTATTGCTCTGACAGTCAGGAAATTTTTCCTGATGTTTAGGTGGAATCTAGGTTCCTGTAACTTGAGCCCATTATTCCGTGTCCTGCAAACTGGGATGACCGAGAAGAGATCTTTGCCCTCCTCTGTGTGACATCCCTTCAAATACTGGAAGAGTGCGATCATATCTCCCCTCAGTCTCCTCTTCTGAAGGCTAAACACGCCCAGTTCTTTCAGTCTCTCCTCATAGGGCCTTGTTTCCAGTCCCTTTATCATCCTTGTTGCCCTCCTCTGAACCCTCTCCAGTTTGTCTATGTCCTTGTTAAAGTGAGGTGCCCAGAACTGGACGCAGTACTCAAGATGAGGCCTAACCAGTGCCGAGTAAAGGGGAATTATCACTTCCCGCGATTTGGAAGCTATACTTCTATTAATACAGCCCAAAATTGCATTTGCCTTCTTTGCAGCCACGTCGCATTGCTGGCTCATATTCAGTTTGTGATCTACCACAATTCCAAGATCCTTCTCACTTGTAGTATTGTTGAGCAATAATCCAGACGGGAGGTCACCAGTGCATGGATAACACTAGCTAGGCTATCTCCATCCAGGTAGGGCCATAGCTGATCTATTCATCAGCCGAAGCTGCTAAAAGGAACTTTGTGCCATGGAGGCCACTTGAGCCTCAAGTGATGGACCCGAGTCTTTATAGCCGTCTAGGCCGGTGGCTGTTGCTGCAGAACATGGGGATGGATGCATTTCCATTCCTGCACGTTTCAAGGTGCTACTGTTGCAAAAATGCCACTAGTTCTTTTCCCTGGAGGGTCTCGGTGTCCCAGAGGAAGCGAAGCAGGACACCAGAGTGAGTTTTTCAAAGCTTTATTCTGCGCAGAAGGTCCAGCAGGGGCTAATGCCCAAGTCAGAGCTGAACGAGAAACAAACATGGGGTTCGCCTTTTTATAGCAGGGAATTGTGGGAATACATCATACAAAGCACATTCTAGTAAATTTTCAGTTTTAGTGCACATGTCATTTGTCCTATATGATTTGGCCGCTAGTTACTGCCAAGTGTTATCGTTTGGCAGTTGGCCTGGAACCAGCAGAACTCTTCGCTCTCTGCTTGTACAACTTCTGTCTATTTTCGTCCTGTTCTCAAGGTTTAATATGTTTCAACAATACTTGCTTTCTTCCTTACAATATAGAGTTATCTCACAAGCTGAGAACAACAGGAGGTCACTCTAGTTCAAACAGCAGGCAGGCAAAGTGGATTGATATAAAATCAATTATTAATATAGTTAATATTTCTGACACTACCTTCAGCGCTCCTGGAGGGAAGATTCAGAGGGACGCCTCATTCCAACAGATTATGCCCTTGTGGATCAAAAGAAATTGAAACAGTAAGCCACGTTTTTCTTTTCTGTAACTTTTACTGAGATCTTTGCAGTGAATTAATTACAGTCATGCCTTGGATTGAGAGCATAATTCGTTCCGGAAAGGTGCTTGTAATCCAAAACACTCTTATATCAAAACGAAATCCCCCCAAAAAAATTTGTACAGAGATTTTTAATTTAAGCCGTACTACAGTACTTGTATTGCAAGACGATGCTTGTATATCAAGTAAAAAAAAATTAAATAAATATTAAAAATTTTGCTTGTCTTGCAAAATGCTCTCAAACCAAGTTACTTGTAATCCAAGGTATTGCTGTAATCTATTAATTTCTCTGTATCCAGGAAGGTAGTCTGAATATTATGTCTTTTTTCTTCTTTCTGACATGAAAGAGTTTGTTACAGAAGTTGTAGCTAAATATCTGCTGAGCGCAATGAGAATGTGAGAATACGGGCTGAAATAGTATCTAGTTAGGTAATCCTTACTGTGTTTTGTTTACTTGTGTTTTTGTTGTTGTTGTTTGTTTTTTACAGTCACTTGATCTTTTAGGGCTATTTTAGGCTTTTACTTATGTTAGTGATGGGCTTGTATTTTACTTTGTATGCCAACCGTTGTAAAAGTCTTGTTGTGAGGTCTGTTGACTGGATCAATAAAGTTGACTAGTGAGCTGGGGAAAAAAAAAGCCCCCATGAGAATGAATTCCATACGTTAATTGTGTGTTTACATTTGTGAAAGCCTCTTCTTTTTCGCGAAGCCTTGCTGATCCAGCGTGGAGGTGGAGGTATTTAGTGAAATCTCAGCTGCTCAAGAAACCCAGGCTATGCCAACGGCTGCCCAAGGACCTGTTCCACCCCATTTTCTCTTGCGTCAAGTTGGGCTGGAGGTCCAAGGGCCACAGTTCTTTCCTTTCCATGCTTTGAGCTCCTACAGTGGAAGGCTGGCCTGGGGACCCGCTGGTGTTTGCTGCATTTAGCAGGAGAAACAGGGAAAGGAAAACCAATTATGCCGGGGGAGACAATGTCTTTGTTGATGCGAGCGCTGCAGATTAGATACAAACAGTGGTGTTGTTCTCTGAGCTGACTTGGGAGCCTTGTGAATGAATTGTCTGTGTTGCCTAGAGTGGGAGGAGAGACCAAGCTGGAGGGTTGGGTGGCAGTAGCTCAGGTTCAGTCACTGAACATTTTCCTTTTGGGAGATGGTGGGAGGGTCCCACCACAAACTTCCTAAGGGAGAGAGCTGGCAAATGCCAGTGAGGTGGAGAAACCCCCGGCTCTGAGCCTTGGTGAGGGTCCTTGAAGCTGGCAAAGGCTTTCGAGGGGTGTCGTGGCAGCAGATCTGCTCAAGAAGAGGCTGTTCCATGTCCGAGAAGCATCTCAGAGTTTTCCTGGCACACTCTGCTTTGGCACGGACAGGGCAAAAGAAGGTTTGCCGGAAGGCACTTTAGCCAAGGGAAAGGTGAAGTACAAAGCCCAGCTTTTTATTATTGTGTTTCCGGCTGCGGGGGGTGGGGAATGGGCACGGGGAGTAGGAGAAGTTGAGTAGGTGGAATATGGGGAGAGAATTGGCTGCAGTAGTGACAGTGAGATTATGCGTAGCGAGCCAAACGGGACTGGAGTGTGTGTGTATTCACATCTGTGTGCAGGATGGTAAGCAGAATGCACTGCTCACATGCTCTCAGAGGTATTCTCTCCTCTGTGGTTACTTGACATGTTCCAGGCTAGGAGCTGGCACTGCTGGGACTTTGATCTGGGCTCAAATTGAGTCCTCTGTGCACATGTCTGTGTATTTATTTATTCCTTCATTTGCATTTTCCTGCAAATCAGTACTTTTCCTTATACTAAGTTTCTCAGGGCTAGCTACGTTGGTTTGGGGTTTTTGTTTTTTTTTTAAAGAAGAAGCTTAAAATGTATGCTTGAAATAAACAAATCTATAAATGCAAACAAGAACCAGTCTGATGGAGTTAGGCAGGACTTGGGTTTGGATGTGTGATCTGCGCTCGACCGTAAAGCATTGCGCTAGCTACTTCTAGGGAAGCGGCTGTCTCTCGGTCTTGCTTACCTCCGAGGGTTAATGTGCCAATGAGAAATGCTGTATAAACTGCTTTTTACTCTGGGAAACGTGCTAGTTAAAACCCACAGCCACTTAAACATAGTTCAAATGTTCTTCTCTTTCCAGAAGATGCTTTTTATAAGATAGTGGTTGTTTATGAGTGTGAATGTAACGAAGATTGTGTGGTGTGTGTGTTTGTGTGTGTTTGTGTGTGTAAAGAACAAGCAGCGTGCTAAATGCGCAGGGTGGCTCTTTCCGTTTCTCTTGGAGAGCCACTCTCTGTCATAGTGTGATGTCGGATCTTTGGGAGCGTGGGTTGCTTTTCTCTTGAGCAGAAATTAGGGAATTACAAGCTCCATGCTAAAAATGGAAATCCTGGACCCTTGACTAGTTGGGGTGTGCAGGTGCTGTTGCTTCCCTCCCTACTATGAGAGCCTGTTAATGATTAACCCGCACATTGAGAGTAAAGTCAATACAGAGGATGGGCAGTACAAAAGTACGGGGGGGGGGAGAAGAAGTGTGGCGTAGTGGTGAGAGTGTTGGACTGGGACTCCGGAGATCCGGGTTCAAATCCCCGCTCGGCCATGAAACTCACTGGGTGACTTTGGGCCAGTCACTGACTCTCAGCCTAACCTACCTCACAGGGTTGTTGTTGTGAGGATACAATGGAGAGGAGGAGGAGGAGGATTATGTAAGCCGCCTTGGGTTCCTTTCAGGAAAAAAGGCGGGGTATAAATATAATAAATAAATAAATAAAATAAGAGAGAAAGCAAGCCGACAGTGGAGCCCAGGCCTGACATGCTAGGCTTGGGTGTGGGAAGAGATGCCCGACCTTGTACAGTTCAGGTAAATATGGGCTTGGGGTATTCTGTGTAGAGTCTGCTCTCTCACCCCCATGCTGCTCAGCTTCCTTCCCTAAACCTGCTCCTGCTGTAACCACACAGTATTTGGAGCACAGATCAGTGGTTGTCTCCACCCCGAAAAGGGGTCATTCCATGTAAAATCAACCCAAAAAAATATATGAAAAATTTACCTCACCATCTGTGATTTTTTTTTTTTTTTTAACTGGCATACTGGTAGACCAGCATGAGAAATGAACATACACCAAATTATAGGTCAGTATACCTCACGGTTCAAAAGTACCGTGTGCTCAAAAAATGTGCACAATGTTTTATTCAAAACCTAAGTGATAATGCATATTTTCTTAAGATACGTACAGTGAGATAGCAATTCATATGAACTATGACACATCCACACAGAGAGCCCCAAAAATGTAACTTGTTTTCTGTTAAGAACCCCATTTTGAAAATTGGTACATGTATTAAGCACTGTCAGATGAAATACTAAAACAAAAATCATGGAGAAAAAAAATTAGTTTTTGCAGAATTCAAGGTCAAATTTTACTATTTGACCTTGAATATATATATTTATTCCAAAAAAACCCACTTATGTTACATATCAAATGAAAGAGCATTTCAAAGGCTTTCCAACAACACCATGATTAACTTTCTAGGTTCTGTAGAACTGGAATTACTTTAATTTTAATGTTGTCCAACATACAAAAATTAACATTTTCCTTCATATTTCTGATGGCCATATCTCCAAAAGCTTTTGTCCCAGAAGTCTAATTTTTGGAGCAGCATATTTTCTCAGCAGACCCAACAAGTTCACCAAGTTTTTTCAAAATCGGTGACGGTCAGGTAAATTCATTGGTTGATTTTACATGGAAGGACCCAACAGTCTTACTGGCTGCAGCCTGCCCCAGAGAAGTGAATGGAAGAAGCCACTGACCGAGTGGTTTCAGATACGGAGATTTTCGAGGCGGGGCAGGTACAGCAAGTGTTTTCATGCATCTCCATCATGCCATACTTGAAGCACCAGCATCACTCCCCACCCTCAAGGTGAGATACACAAGCTGTTTCCAAATTTTGTTCCAAATGATGATTTCAGAGCATCATGTGCCAAACGCTTGCATCAAAATGGCTACGGCTTTTGAACAAGAATGGCAGGGCTGGGAGTGGACCTTTATTGCCACTCTGTGTGCTTGGAATGGAAGGGATTTTAAGGCTGTAGGAAGTATTGGAGGCATTTCTCATCAACATGAAACTGCTGGGAGGGATTATCCTGGGGATATGGAGTGAAGTGTTGTCCATATGCTGATGATGCTCATCTCCTTGGAACCAGATGAGGTGGTAGAAACTCTAAATAGTTGGACTGGAAGAGGGTAAATAAACTGAAGCTCAATCCAGAAGATGTCAGTGTGGGGGGAGCCCAATTGAGCCGGGAGTTGCCCATACTCCTGTACTGTGTGGGGGTCACATTTCCACTTGAAGGCTGCCATGTGTAGGGTTGGGTGCTTCTGGACCAAGATCCGCTCCGGATTCCCAGATAGGGGCTGTGGCCAGAAGTACCTCTCACTAGCATAGGCTGCTGTGCCAGCAGTGGCCATTCCCAGATAATGACAACTTGGGCACTGTGATATGTTCCTAGGTAACTTGTAGGATGGATTAATACAACGTGCTCTACCTAGGGCTCCTTTGAAGATAATCTGGAAACTTCAATTAGTGCAGGACACCTGCCCCGAAACAACGACATTGCCTCCAAGTTAATTCAAAGTGGTCTTAAGCATTCAAGTTCCAAATGGACTTAGGCGCCAGGTTACCTAAGGCAACATCTCCCAGGCTCCCTATGTACTAAAGTCATCAGGTGAAGCCCTGTTCCAAACTCCTTCCATGTGTGAAATCAGACTGGTGGGGAGAAGGAGCTGGGCCTTTTCAACAGTGGCACCCTTTGTTTGGAACTCCCGCCCCAAGGTATTCCACAAGGTTAGCTCTGTCCTTCCCTTTCAGAAACAAAAACATTTTTATTCTAACAAGCATTCAGAGGATGTGTGCTGTATTTTATCTTTCTACCACTCTTTTATCTGCTGTATTTTATCTTGTGTCCCCCCCCCCCCCGTAATTACATTTTGTATTTTAACTGTTATTTAATTATGGAGTTGGTTGGTTTTACTGGGCTTTCTGTTGAAAGTTCATCATTTTTATTTGTTTTTACTGGGGAGTTACTTTATATGTTGCTCGTTTACAGGCTATGTGGCGGATATAAATAAAATGGATCCCCATCATGTATCCCTGGCTGAGCCGGGGCAGGGTAGCGGGTGGCTGCATCTTTATCCAGACTTGGGATGTGGTCTCAACCAAGAGTCCCTGCTGTTGGCTACTGGACTAGAGCCACGGCCTGAAGTGAAGCAAGCAGAATAATAATAATAATAATAATTTATTTATTACCCGCCTCTCCATCTAGATCGAGGCGGGGAACAACAGAAAATATAAAATACCTAAACTAAAACAACACAATATATACTATTAAACATCTTAAAACATCCTAAAAACATCTTAAAACATCTTAAAAACATCTTTAAAACATCCTAAAATTCCGCCGGATAGGCCTGCCGGAAGAGTTCAGTCTTTATGGCTTTTTTAAAGTCCAAAAGACTGACAAGTTGACGTATCTCCTCCGGCAGGCCATTCCATAATCTGGGAGCAGCAGAAGAGAAGGTCCTCTGGGTAATGCTAGTCAGCCTAGTTTTGGCTGACTGAAGCAGATTCTTCCCAGAGGACCTAAGTGTGCGGGGTGGATTGTCAACAGAAGCTAGACTGGCTCTGTTGACCAGGTTAAGGTAGAAGGTGAGATTCCTGGGATTTTTACAAGCACACATGCCCCTGTTCCCACCTGTGCCTGATGAGAGATTTCTGAGCCCCAACACTAATGTCAGTCCCACGTTAGGTCTCTAAGCTAGGTCCCAACTTTAGCCAACAGGGCTCCCAGTTCAAACCAAGTGGTCCCCTCCAAAGCAACAGAAGACCATCTCTTCTGCATCAGGCCTTGGGATGCAGAGCTACTCTGAACCCGGCACTTCCAGGTCCACTGTGATAGATAAAGAGGAGGACTTGATGGAGTAGTAGGGCAAAGTGTGTGTTAGAGAGAAACAGCAGGAAGCTCTGGAAAGGCTCGCTTTTGTTGCTCTCAGGCTGAACGCCATTGGAAGGGATCTGTTTCCATTCCCTGCGTAGTCAAGTAAGACGACTGCCAAGGTTACAGTAAGGAAAGGCAACGGAGCAAGAGGTGTCTCGAAACTCCAGGTGGTCTCCCTTGGGCCAGACAAGTCAGAGACTGGATACTACACCACCACCACCCAACCTGTCCTCCTTTCCCTCCAGTTTGTATCAGGCCCCCAGCTCTTTCTATGGGTCAACCCCCCTCCAGGGAAAGGTCAGTGTGAGACACTAGGATGCAGTGTTGAATGTCAAGAAGGAATAAGGGAGTTTTGTTACCGATTCAGGGTCTATTTACAGTTTCCATTCATTATTCATCGAGATGAGAATCTCAGCTGCATAATCTTGCAGTCAGCCAGCCAGCCACACACATTCCCCCACCCCCACCCTTCAATGGATATGGAGAAGGCACTGTTGGGAGGAAGCTCACTCTCGGACTTTGTGCATTCTCTGTGCCCCAGAAAAACTCAGATTTTGGATAGGATATTTTTGATCTTCCACAGATATTTATGCAACTATTTTGGCAGCCAGCTCAGAGTGTTTCTTGGTTCCCCAAAATACCAGCTGCGCCCAGAACCTTCAGAGCCATAAATCAAACCAATTAAAAGGTTTCCAGTGCTTTACTGCCCCTAAACGAGCAGGTTACAATAAGCTTGACCAATGAAATACGGTAAGCGGCTACAGAATAATGCCAATGCGTAAAATAAAACCTACAGTAACAAACAAGGGGGTTTCATGCAACAACTGATTGGAGGTTAATATGAAATCCTAACAGCCTGTCTGTTCTTATCCACCTGTTAGTTTCCTGTCAGTTCTTCTCGACCTAGCTAAGGTTGTTCGTATTTACACACTGCGCTGCTGGTGTCAATGGCATCCCTATAGTGGTCACCTTTTGGTTGGTTCCAAGGTGGCTGCCTGAGCATTCCCATACACACACACACACACACACACACACACACACACACACACGATTCAAGAGACACCTGATTTTGAATGCAGAATTCTCCTAAATAGCCCAAACTAGTTTTGTGGATTTGGTGACAGTCTTGGGATAAGAGGTTGGGGTTTCCTTTGAATTAGTAACTGGCTGAACAATAGGAAGTGGAGGATAGGAGTCAACAGGCAATTCTCACCGTGGTGGTGGGCCCATAAGCGTTGGGTCCCCCATGGATCTGTATTAGGGCTGGTGCTGTTTAACATATTCCTAAATAAGGCTAGTCTCTACTTTAAGGTGTGTGTGTGCGTGCGCTGTTTGGAGTTGGAATGGGCAGAGGAAGACAGATTGAGAGCTGACTGAGAGTTTGCAGCTGGAATAAGCTGGGAAACTGCGGGTGAGGACTCGGTTGAGGAGCTACCCAAGCCGCTCTCTGCGGATGGAATGCTTGCCTGAACCTCTGTCTTACATTCTGCTTCTGTATTTGTAAATGACGCCAATGTTATAAAGACAGCGTACCTTTTCAATTGCTCTCAAAGGAAACTAAATCCAATAGCATTGGCCCTAGAACAGCTTACTACTCAAAAGTGTAGGAGTGGGTTTTGGGCCACAAAAGCAAGCTATGGAGAGGAGGAGGAGGATTATGTAAACCACCGTGGGTTCCTTGCAGGAAAAAAGGCGGGGTATACATATAATAAATAAATAAATAAATTAAATAAAATAAATGCCGCACAATATGGTTGCTAGTCTCTAAGGCGCTGCTGGATACGTTGCTCTTTGTACCCTTGAAGTTGACTTGAAATGGGCTTCTGCTGCCCCCTTCGCCTCTTCATGATGCAGACCAGAAAGTGTTATGGGTCTCTGTGTGTGTCTGTTCCTTTCTGCAGAAATGTCAGAAATATCTACGGTAATCTGACCTTTTCTGTCTTGACCGGAGGACTTTGCTGGTGGGTGTTTGTGCCTGCATCTCTTGCAAGCTCCTACTCTTGAGCTGGGAAAGGTGAAATTAATAACAAAGAGGCCTTTTCTCCTACATTCTCACTGGAGTTTCCAAGGGACAACATGGCAATGAAAACACTCCATCCTTAGGTTGTCTCTCCCACAAAGGGGGTAAACATTGCCCCATAACTTACTTTATTTATATATATGGCACTGATTTTTATTGTCTTCGTTGAAGATTTTGTTTCCTGATCATTTTCAGTATACGTTTTAAATATTTTATTTTTAACTGTCCATATTTATGTTATGTTCTTTTTGTTTTTTCAATCATGTGAACATTTTAAAAATGTCTTTTATAAATAAAAGGTTAAAAGAAAAGATCGGGCCTATTGATCGCTGAGCAAGAGATTGGATGATCTCCAGCGTCAGAGCTCGGCACCCTGTCGTGTCTCTTAAGACAGAGTCCTTGGGTAGCAAGGCTGGAAAAGATCTCTCTGCCTAGGCGGTCCCTGTGAGCTGGATTCAAAGGATATTCTTATTCTTAGTTGACGAGATGGACCGCGTGAGCTCTTACAGAAAGCGCTGTATGCTGAAGTTTCTTCCTCTAGCCTTGGCTAGCATGATGGCCAAAAACCAGGAGTGCTCCAACCAGAGCCTCCAAATGGCAAGGCGAGCCCTTCATTTGTGCTCTCCCAGTCCCAGGCATCTGCCTGCCTGCCTGCCTGCCTCCCTCCCCACGGCCCCAGGAAGCCAGTCTCCTTGGCCTGACACAGAGGACAGTGCTGCTGCAATGCAGTCGCTCACATCCGCTCAGAACTCGCAGCCTCAGAAAGTAGCAGGCATTTGTTCCGTCCAGCCACTGAGCTTCTGGGGGAAAACTCAGAGGTCTCTGATTCCTGTGGACTCCTGCTTGCAGTAGGCAGGTGCTGTAGCCTTTTAATGTCTCTTCTTTGCTTGCTGCTAGCGAGGAGGTTGCGAAGCAGATTGCGGGGCTAGAAGGTGTGTGTGTGTATGTGTGTGTGTGTAGGAAGTATTGTTTGCAAGAGTATGGCAATGTATTTATTTATTTATTTATTTATTTATTATTTGCTTTTATTTATCGCCCATCTGGCCAGCAAAACGGCCACCCTGGGCGATGTACAACATGATAAAAACAGAATAAAATACATTAAAACAGTATAAAATTTTAAAATCTTAGCCCACCCCGTATTCCCACCTGAACAGCCAAGTTTTTAGTGACTGGCGGAAGCTCAGCAGAGAGGGGGCATTGTAACCTCTGAGCCTAAGGGGGAAGGGGGGATGAGAATGAAACCAAGAATACCGCAGAAAGAGTGTGGGTAGGTGGGCTGCACTCTAGGGAGATGATGAGGGAAATATAACTCAGCTAGAAGCAGGGCCGGTGCTACCATTAGGCCAACTAGGCAGCTGCCTAGGGTGCAGGGCTAAAGGGGGTGCCAGAAACACCTTGGGGAAAAAAATACAGCGCTCTCAAGTGGGAAGGGGGGGCGCTAAATATCTGATCTTGCCTAGGGCACCAAACTGCCTTGCACCGGCGCTGGCTAGAAGACTGTATCGAGGGCCCAGCCTGGTGCATGCAAGCGCACCGCTGTCTTCTGCTGCTAGCGTTAGCTGTGGACCAGGAAGTCCAAATCTCCTTACACTATGAGCTCATGCAGTAGCCTAAGGCCGCCATCTCTCAGGGGCCCCCTGCTCCTATCCGCAATACGGTGGATAATGGGAATATAGGTGCGAGTGAGTACCTTTAAACCCTACGAAAGCTTGGAGAGACGGCCCTCTCTTAGCAATGCAACGCAAGTGCACCTCCACGCAGCTGTCCTTTCCCAAGCCATTCCTTATTTTATGTACCTCTGGCTCCTTTCTGATGAGCTGGTGGGTCTTTGAAGATTTGTTTCGATGTCTGAGTGGCTCTTTCCCCTTTTCCCTCCGATTCACTGCTAGGGTTGCAGGCAGTGTCTTGTATGGAGAAGGTTCAGAGTTCAATGCTGGGCATCTCTAGGGTGGGCTGGGAAAGAGCCCTGCCTGAAACCCTGGAGAGCTGGGGTCAGTCAGTGTGGACCGGTGTTCTCCAACCTTGGGTCCCCAGATGTTTTTGGCCTACAACTCCCAGCATGCCCCAGCCGGCTGGGGCATGCTGGGAGCTGTAGGCCCAAAACATCTGGGGACCCAAGGTTGGAGAACACTGGTGTAGACAATACTTTGCTAGATGGGTAAAACTTAATGGTAAAAGGCAACTCAATATGTTCATTATCTGTCTCTGCTAGGAATCTGCCACATGAATTAACTGCCCTTTCCCCCTGTGTTCCCCCCCCTCCAGGTGATTGCGATGATGCACCAGGGGAAAAACTGGAAGTCCATGTGCAAGGGATTCGTCCTGGGAACCCTCCTGACCAGCTTCATGCTGCTTCTCTACTCCTACGCGATCCCACCCTTACAAGTCAGCATGACAGAGTGAGTGGGGCTGGCATCATGAGAAGACTCGTGTACAAGAGATCATGGGGGAAACCCAAACCACAGACAGTTCACCTTGAAACCAGCACAGCACCTTGAAACCTTTGGAGGTCCTCTGACATGTCACCCTTGATGCAAAAGAAGAATGGCACTGTTGTTGGGGTGTGGGTCCTTTGCCCATGGCAAATGTTTGACCTCGCCACTATGTGTCTTTAAGCCTTATGTTTTTAAGCCTTATGTATGAAAATGCCTATAGTATGGAGACAGACAATAGTTTTCACAGAGAGCTGAAGGTAGTGTGAGAGATTCCTTGTTGCCTGTGGTATGCACATTCATCCCACTGTCAATTCTAGTTCACACAGCTTTGCAGGTTTTTGCGCTTCAAAAACCTGCAAAACCTGTTTGACCCAATTTTTTTTGTTTATCCCACGGGCACTGATGGCTCTGTTTATTTATTTTACGTATTTCGTTCATGGGATTTATATCCCGCTTTCATGACAAACGGTTTATGTCATTCGACAACAAAAAGGCAATTAAAATATTGTGTCAATACAACAAGAAAAACTGCAAAAAATAAAAAAGCACCCCAGCAGATCAAAATTAAAAGGACTTCAGATACCATTAAAGGTGCTAGAGAATGGGGCAGACTTTGCCTGGCGCTTAAAAGGTAACCGAGAAGGCGCCAGGCAAAGAATTCTGGGGAGAGAGTTCCATAGTTTGTGTCACACCACAGGAAAGGCTGTCTCTGTAGTAGCCATCTGAATATAAGAGGAACATAAGAAAAGGCCTGCTGAATCAGACCAAAAGGGATACTGTATCTGGACCAGCCTTTCCCAATCTGGTGCCGTCCAGATGTGTTGGACTGCAACTCCCAGAATTCCCAGCCAGCATGGCCATTGCTGGGAGTTGCAGTCCAACACATCTGGATGGCACCAGATTGGGGAAGGCTGACCTAGTACAGCATTCTGACCCCAGCAGTGTTCACACAGATGCTTCCTGGGAAGCCCACATGAAGGAAACAGCTTTCTCCCTTGTTGCAGCTTCCCACATGAAGGAAATAGCTTTCTCCCTTCAGCAACTGGTACTGAACAGCACCCTCCCTCTGAACATGGGAGGGCTGCATAGTTTTCATGACTAATAGCCATTGATGGACCCTGTGACAATAACGTGGCCGGTTATTTAAATTTTATTTCTCTTCCTGCCACCTGGCTGTTAGTTCACATTCACTAACCCAGTGGGTGAGATAGGTTAGCTCCAGGGCATCAGTTCCCTCTCTGTCACAAGATTTCCCTCTCTCATCAGACAAACCCCCGAGCAGACAATCTGTCTGTGGGAGATTAACTCTTAAAATACCAGGGCTGGTTATAGTGGTGTTTATTTTTTAAGTAAACATTTCTCTAAGCAGGTACAACTTCTTTTCGCTAACACTCTAAACCAGGGCCGGTGCTACCATTAGGCCAACTAGGCAGCTGCCTAGGGCGCAGGGCTAAAGGGGGCGCCAGAAACACCTTGGGGGGGGGGGAAATACAGCGCTCAAGTGGGAAGGGGGGGCGCTAAATATCTGATCTTGCCTAGGGCACCAAACTGCCTTGCTAGGGCACCAAACTGCCTTGCACCGGTCCTGCTCTAAACCCTCAACCCTCAACTCCTCTCACACACACAGGCACATACAAACAGAGAGCACCCCCTCCCATCAGAACCCTCTCCAGGCGAGCCCCGATAGGTTGTTGGGCGCATCTACTCTGCCTAACTGTTAACCCACTCATCACAGACCCCCCCACCTCTTTCTCTATGGATTTGTCGAATCCCCTTTTAAAGCAACCTAATCTGGGCCATCACCTTGTGGCAGCGAATTCCATAAATTAATGATGTGTTGTATAAGGAAGGACTTCCTCTGGTCTGGCCTGAAACCTACCGCCCGTCCATTTCACTGGGTGACCCTGAGTTCTGATAATACGGGAGAGGCAGCAAAAAATGCTCTCTAGCCGTTTTCACTACATCAGTGGCCGTGCTTTTATAAACATCGATCACATTAGTCACATCTTTCCCCCAAACTGAAAGACCTCCAAACCGTTAGCCTTTTCTTATCAGGAAGGTGCTGCAGCCCCTGGATCATCTGAGCTGCCCTCGTCGGCATCTTTTCCAAATCTTGATTGGCAGATAACTTTATCCGTAGGAAGTGGCCCTTTAGATCGCTTCTTTATCATACCATCTTCAACTCCTAAAAAAAAACACCAGTGTCTGCCTCCAGCACAACACATGGGGACTGGAGGCCAAGTGAGGCATAGTCAAGAAAAGTAGCAGGAGAGTTCCTTATGCATCCCAGGAAAGATCCTCATTATTCCTATTTCTTTTCCCAGGATCCCCATCCCCTACTCGTGCTCTTCCTACCCTACCCAGGCCCGGCCACCAGTTTCTGTCAACAGCAGCCACAATCCCCTGGGACAGAAGTGCCTCCCCAAGCTGGACCTCATGTTCATGAAGACCCACAAGACAGCAAGCAGCACCATCCTCAACATCCTCTTCCGCTTCGGGGAGAAGCACCGCCTCAAGTTCGCCTTTCCCAACGGACGCAATGACTTTTACTATCCATCCTTCTTTGAACGAAGCCAGGTGCAGGACTACCAGCCCGGCATGTGCTTCAACATCATTTGTAACCACATGCGCTTTCAGTATGGGGAGGTGCGCAAGCTTCTGCCAGCCGACACCATCTTTGTGACGGTGCTGCGGGACCCTGCCTACCTCTTTGAGTCCTCTTTCCACTACTTCGGGCGCATCATTCCCTTGACGTGGAAGTTGTCGGGTGAGGACAAGCTGGCTGAATTCCTGCGTGACCCTTGGCATTACTACGATCCCAGTGGGTTCAATGCTCACTACCTCCAGAACCTCCTTTTCTTTGACCTGGGCTACGACAATAACATCAACCCCAGTAGCCCCCTGGTTGACCAGTATATCCGCGAGATCGATGAGCGCTTCCATCTGGTCATGCTGCTGGAGCACTTCGATGAATCTTTGGTGCTTCTGAAGGACTTGCTGTGCTGGGAGCTGGAGGACATCCTCTACTTCAAGCTCAACGCCCGGAAAGACTCCACCGTCTCCAAACTGACGGAAGAGCTGTACCAGAAGGCCACAGCCTGGAACCTCATTGATGCCAAACTCTACCGGTACTTCAACACCACCTTCTGGCGCAGAGTGGAAGCATATGGGAGAGAGCGGATGGCCAATGACGTGGCCAGACTTCATGAAGAGAATGAGAAGATGAAGAGTATCTGCATCGACGGGGGCCGCCCGGTGGATGCCAATGCCATCCAGGAGTTGGCCATGCAGCCGTGGCAGCCGCTTGGCGAGAGGTCCATCCTGGGCTACAACCTGAAAAAGAGGATCAACAAGAAGCACCGGAAGCTTTGCCGCAAGATGTTGACGCCCGAGATCCAGTACCTGACGGACCTGGGGGTCAACCTCTGGATCACCAAGTTATGGATCCGGGTGCGGGAGTTCCTCAAGTGGTAGGAGGGCCACACACCCTGTTCCTGCCAACCACGTCTCCTGCCCAAGAGAACAACCAGGTGCTTTTGTTTCGGTCCCTCCCCCCGCCCCTTTTCCCTTATGTTAGTTGGTGGCGTACCACCCGCAAATGTGGGAACTGGCTCGAGAACAAAAAGGAACCAGTGACCTTGATCGGTGAAAAAGGAGAGGAACGGCCAGGGCTTCTGGCTAGCATGGGAAGGATCTACTCGCCACCCATTTTGGCCTGGGCTTTGGCAGGAGGGAAGTTGAGGCACTGAAGCAGAAGGGACTTCACTCAGTAGTGCAATGCGGGTCCCAAATACCTGAGCCAGCCCCGCCGCTTTAGCTAAGAGCAGAGTGAACAATATGACAGACAACAGCACCCAGACACCTTTGCCAATTGCGGTCTTTTGCTGTATTTGGGTCTTCATTATTTCCTTCTCAAATTCTTGTTTCATACTGTCGCGGACAGCAACAGTGACAGATGAACGGCCACCCTATTTTCTTAATCCACAGATTAGTTAGGAGTACGGGGGAAGCAACTGCGGGGAGGTGTGTGTTTGTGCTCTGATTTGGATGCGTGTGTATTGATGGATGTTCCTTTCTAAAGAAGCAAATCAGCACATATGCAATTTGCTTAGAACTACAGTGCTGGACAGAGGATGCACTGTCTGGCCGGGCAGCACATTTAATGGGTGAGTGTGTGAGACTTAGATTTTTGTTTCTATGGGCAGGTATCTACACTACAGACTTAAACGAGTTTAATAGTCTTTCCATCTCCCCTAGGAAGCCTGGGCACCTCGGTTCTGTGATGAGCGCTAGTGACCTCTAACAAAATTATCAGCACCCTCCCCAAACAACAGTTTCCAGGATGCTTTGAGGGGGAAGCCACAACAGTTAAATCAATGTAAGACTGTTAAAGGTTTGTAGTGCAGATATGCCCATAGGGGACCGAAACACTAGCGTGAGTAGATGAGTGGTGGATGTGTGTCTGTGTGTGTATGTTTGCACACACAAGTTAAGCTCCTACACAAACACTTAAAAGGGTGCCATCTTGTTCCCTGTGTGGTGAAATCCACTCCTAAGACTGAATCCGTACACTGTGTTCTGCCATGTGGGTGAGAAAGGAGTGTGTGTGTTGTTCCCCACTATGTGTTCAAGTCTGCCTCTCTTCAGAATTGCACAAGTCGCAGTATGTGAGAAGCAACAAGAAACTGGAATTTGCACTGACTCAGGCAGGCAGCACCCTGTGAACAGTCTGTTTCACAAAGGCTGTAAGTATACAGTATATGAATGCCATGGTCAACATAAGTTATTTTCCTTTTGTTCCAGGAGAGCTGCCCATGGCAGGCTCTGCTGTCTCAGAACCCTCTATAGGGGGGAAAGACCAACAATGTGATCAGTTCTCAGCAGACCTGTTTTTAATCACACTCTGGTGCTTACAAATAACTGATCTGGAGCAGCCATGTGTATGATGTATGCCACTAAGGCTGGGCAAATCAGCAGCTGCTGCTGTTAGAAACTGTGCTAGTGCGGTTTCATCCACTTATGCTGCCTCCTTTGCTCATAAAAGCGCAACGTTTTTGTTTTTATTTAGTAGTTAGTGATAAGTGTATTTTTTGTATATATTTTTAAGCAGCTTCAGCATTTGAGTTGTTTGCAAAATGGACAGACGACACGACTAAGTATGTAGCCCAGTGATTGGCCTAAGGACTCACATCCCTCCACTGACAGCCCAGTAAATTCAAGCTATGCTATGCAAAAAGAAAAAGAAAAGAAAACACCCCCAAAACATTCAGTGTTGCTTATTTGTTCTAAACCCAGCCTCTTCCTCCATATCTTACTGGGGTTGACTACCGTAGTGTAAAAGGGCATAACCTCTTACCTCTGTCTCTGTCACACGCGTGCATGTTTAATGTTCTCCATTTGTAAAGATAAGAAATAAAAATCACTATAATTTTGTAAAATAATTATAATGTATATTGGACTGTTTTTAATACAAGGATCTTCCAGCTGTTCCCAGCCTTGCCTCTCCCTTTTTTAACCTCTTGGAGGTAGCGGTAGGTGGTGGAGGGGTGGGTGGTGAGACTATAAGGAGAGCTGGGCAAAAGGCAGGGGCTTCAGGAGCAAAGGGAAGGACGCCCCCCCCCCACTCCCAGCTACAGGAACAAGGGCCACTGGGAGGTTGCACTCCCCCCAGGAAGAATGCCACAGCAAGGGTGAGACTGGAATGGCCGCAGCCGCCAAGCGGGGACCAATCAGCTACAGGGAGCGTCTCCCCCCCCCCCCCAGCTCTCCTTTGACTCTGAATTGTCCTGGGACTGCGGAAGCAAGAGGAATGACTCTCTGGTCTCCGTCACCAAACAGAGAACCAAGGGCCGCCAGCAGCTGCTCCCCGCTTCTTTCCAAGCAAGACCACCAGCAAAAGAAGATCATTCCGGCACCGACTTGATGTAAATGCTAGTCCTTGTCATGCTGACCTCCCTCCTCGACTTCCCCCCCCCCCCCCGGCCACGCTGCCCATGCCTTCTGTGTCATTTTGGTTGGTCAGCCCGAGGGCAGGGCCTGTACCTCCTTTTCATTTCTGTAAAGTGCCTGCCACCAGCACTGTATTTCATTTTGGATTGATGTGAGTGGCTTTGGGAGACCTTTTTTAAAATTATTTTTTGGTCTGAAAAGCAAGATAAATATAATAATAAATAACAGCCCCGATAACAACAAGCGGAGGAGAAAATTAACCAAGCCAAGCTCCCAAGCCACGCCAAAGGCTTTCTCTGAAAAGCCAGGACTTAAATTTAGCACCTTAAGAGTGTCCAGTGTTAGGGCGAGGCAAGCCTCTCTGGGGAGTGTATTCCACAGGGCTGCTTGGTGCCACAACTGAAAAGGCCCTGATCTTTATAGGCGCCAGCTGTCCTTCAGCTGGCGAAAGAGTCCCGATATATGATATATCTTCATTGACATCTATATATATATATAAAGAAGTCCTGACTGACTGATTGACTGACTCATCAATGCCCAGCTCAAACCGTTTAATCTAGGAACGTGAAATTTTGAAGGAACATCGCTTTTATGACGTAGACACCCACTAAAGAAGGATTTTTGGAAATTCCGTCCCTAAGGGGGTGAAAAAAGGGGGCAAAATCGCCCCACTCCCATATCTCCTATGGGCAAAACAACAGGGGATCAGTTACGCAAATCGGCCTCACCTCATAATTGCTGCAGGAGCCAATAGGAGCAGTTATGCAAATAGCCCGTATGACACTTAGAATGTTCGTATGAATTCCTGCAGGGGCCAATAGGGGTGGGTATGCAAATCTCCCCTCGGCCATTTAGAATGTTCTCTGAGGGGGTGAAAAAGGAGGGAAACTTTTTACATGACTGCCTGACTGTTGTGTGTGGGGCGTTGTCGCATAGGCTCCATCACGTTTTGACGGATCTACCCCAAACTTGGCATGGTCACTCTTCATCACCTGTAGACTCTGTAGTAGCAATGGGGGGGAGGAGGAGGAGGAGGAGAACAGGTGACAATGGAGACTCCCCGAGGGAGGGGCCCATTGAGGGGGCCTTCAAAAACCTGGAGCTGGCAATGTGCACACACACGCACATGCACACACAGAACCAAGTGGGATGGCAGCAAAACCTTGCAGAGTGTGCTCACCCCCTCTCAGGAGTGCTCCTGTTCAGGCTTCCAGCCAGCCTTTCTCTCCAAAGAGAACTGTCTTTGGGTCTGAGGGGGCCATGCATAAAATGCTCTCTGGTGGCCCCCCCTCCTCCTTCGGGGGGCTTACCTGGCAACAGTGGCAGGCAGTATTTGTACTCTTGAGCCACTGGCTCTAGCGGCCACGTGCATATCTCACAATGCGCTGGAGCCACACTCCAATCGCCATGTCACAATGTCCAGGGACACGGGCATTGTGGGAAATTAAAATTCCCACAGCTACCCAGATGCAGCTACCCAGTGCTGCTCAGAGCACCCGGCTGGGGGCGGGGAATTAAAGGGGCCCCCAGGACAAGTGTCAGTGGTGGGTCCTGGGGCCCTAGCAGCTGCCCAGTTAAGTTTTATTTATTTATTTATTTATTTATTTATTTTATCATATTTATACCCCACCTTTTTTCCTGCAAGGAACCCAAGGTGGCTTACATAATCCTCTTCCTCCTCCTCCTCCTCCTCCTCCTCTCCATTTTATCCTCACAACAACCCTGTGAGGTTGGTTAGGCTGAGAGTCAGTGATTGGCCCAAAGTCACCCAGTGAGTTTCATGGCCGAGCGGGGGCTAGAACCCGGGCCTCCCGAGTCCCAGTCCAACACTCTCACCACTACGACACACTGGCTCTTGGGGATGACACCGCCCCTTCCTCCGTGCAGTTTTCTGGTTGGTTTTCTTTACCAACCAATAATCAGCATTCCATGGCTACTGAGCATGCTCAGTTCTCACGGAGCTTTTTTTGGGAGGGGTGTGTGTTGCCCCCTTAGAGGTTGATTTTTAAAAGAAAGAAAGAAATAAAAGAATTGTACTTCTGCAAACCTCAGAGTTCCCCCAAGCATGTTGATCTTATTACCCTCTCATCATTTCCCAGTGGCCCTATTTAGTCTCCACACCTGTTGACACTCAACCGCTTGAATTCACTATTTGAGGGAGTGACATGATGCAGGGAGGGGTTTCTGCCCCGGGGGGGGGGGAGAGCTCATGCTTAGCGTGCGGAACGGCAGTCCCCAAGTTAAATATTTGGCATCTTCAAGCAGCACGGTTGGGAAAGGCCTCAGCCAGGGACCTGGGAGAGACCTTTGGAACAGACAGTGATGGGAGATAGATCAGTGTTCTCCAACCTTGGGTCCCCCGATGTTTTTGGCCTACAACTCCCAGCATGCCCCAGCCAGCGTAGCTGGCTGGGGCATGCTGGGAGTTGTAGGCCAAAAACATCGGGGGACCCAAGGTTGGAGAACACTGGGATAGATGGACCAGTGGTCTGACCCAATGTATGAGGCCGCTTCAGATGTTCATTAGGATTCAGGGAAGCTGGTGGTGACTCTGACTCCTATTTTGGTGGGTCTCCTTTTCCTTTGCAGGTTTTATCTGAAGCTTCATAGGAGCTAGTAGCCATGGTGCTGAACCTATTTTGGAGATGACGGAGTTCAGTACCATGGATACTCTTAGCTCCGAATATGAAGCTCTGGATAATAAAACCTGAAAAACCTGTAATGGAAAAGGAGCCCCACCAAAAACAGGAGTCACCACCAGCCTTCCCAGTTGGAAACCATTTTGGCCCTGGGCTGGAATGCTGGTGCCCGCATGCTCGCAGTGGGGGCGGGGGCACTGCCCAATGTGGGTGGAGCTATTGCTGGCATGTGCTTCCCCACACATATTTTCATACACACACAATATAATGGAACCAAATACCTAGGGAGGTAGTGGGCTCTCCCACACCAGAGGCATTCAAGGTGCAGCTGGACCGCCACCTGTCAGGGATGCTTTAACCTGGATTCCTGCACTGAGCAGGGGGTTGGACTCGATGGCCTTGTAGGCCCCTTCCAACTCGACTATTCTATGATTCCTCTCTCTCTCTCTCTCTCTCTCTCTCTCTCTCTCACACACACACACACACACACACACACACCCTCTCCCTTCTCAGCTGATCCATCTGCCATGCCCCTGCGCTGAGAGAACACTCAGAGTTGGAACAGAGGAAAGGGTCAGAGAACCTGGGAAAGAAGCTTGGCCGGTCAGACAGAGAACCCTTTCAGGCTGAAACTTCCCCATGCCTGATCTAAAATATGCAAAGGTTGCAAATAAGCATACAATAAAATCTTTATTTCTGAGCCAAAGGCCATAACTGATTAACGCAATCAAATGGGGACTACCCAGTTCAGGATATAATTAAGACTAACAATTCATTATGATGTTCAATATATATCTAGTTTCTTATCAGTCAGTCAGGCGATCACTCGTGACCGAGTAAGATTGTCTTCCAGGATAAAAAAAAAAGAAAAGAAAAGAAAATTTACAAAAAGGAGATTTTAAAAGGAGGAAAACTAAAGAAAATTGTGTAGACTCTAGCGATGGGTCCGTAAGTGACTGTGGAGGCCAATTCTAGATCCACACAGCTTCCCACAGTGAGGACACAGGTTACCAGATGGAAGATGGTCCTGTAAAGGATTCATTTGACGTGCTTTTCGCTTAGCACGTTTCTCCCTTTCGCCTTGCACTCGGGCTTCTTCAAAGTCCATGGAACCTTTGTGAAAGGCCAACCTCCAATTAGATCGTTCATGGGCCAGAGCTTCCCAGTTTTTGATGTTTATATTGCATTTTTTTAGATTAGCCTTAAGAACATCTTTAAACCTCTTATATTGACCACCGATATTCCGCTTTCCATCCTTGAGTTGGGAATAAAGTAACTGCTTTGGGAGACGGCAGTCAGGCATTCGAACAACATGACCGGTCCACTGAAGTTGGCGTTGAAGGATCATTTTTTCAATGCTAGTAGTCTTTGCTTCTTCCAGTACACTGACATTTGTTCGCCTATCTTCCCAAGTAATTCGCAGGATTTTTCGGAGGCAACGTTGATGAAATCTTTCAAGGAGTTGGAGGTGACGTTTATAGATAATCCATGTTTCGCAGGCATACAATAAAGTTGGTAATACAATGGCTTCATAAACCAGTGTTTTGGTCTTCTTACAAATATCCCGATCCTCGAACACTCTATGTTTCATTCGAGAAAACGCGGCACTTGCGGAGCTCAGACGATGCTGGATTTCACTGTCGATGTTAGCTGTAACAGAAAGATAGCTGCCAAGATAGAGAAAATGATCGACATTTTCCAGTATTGTCCCGCCAAGCTGGATAGATGGCATCACCAAAGGGTTAGGTTGCACTTGCTGATGAAGCACTTTGGTTTTTTTGATGTTAAGTGAGAGACCAAGTTTTTCGTATGCTTCTGCAAAAGCATTTAGGATAGTTTGGAGATCATCCTCTGAATGTACAGTGATAAAAACTGTAACACATTATTTATTTATTATTTATTTATTATATTTATACCCCGCCTTTTTTCCTGCAAGGAACCCAAGGCTGCTTACATAATCCTCCTCCTCCTCTCCATTTTATCTACAACCCTGTGAGGTAGGTTAGGCTGAGAGTCAGTGACTGGCCCAAAGTCACCCAGTGAGTTTCATGGTGGAGCGGGGACTAGAGAACCCAGATCTCCCGGCCGGGTCCCAGTCTAACACTCCCACTTGTATCATACTGGCAATAAATACAATAAACAATTTTGAATGCAGCCTCCACAGGGAGGAATGAAACAGACTTCTTGGCCCTATTATGAGGAAATGCCCTGGGAGGTCACCAGACCAGTACTTGAAACACTTCCAGGCAGGGACGTGTAAACCAACAACGGAGGCAGTGGCTAAGTTTCTTTTTTCTGTACTAAGGACTCATAAGGCAATTCTTCCATCATAAATGTAAATTCTATAGCAGGATCTTGTTTTCGGTTATCTTAGGATGTTTTAAACTGGTGTATGTTTTAATAATGTTTGTTGTTGTATAATGATTTAATGATTGTGGTTTTTATCCGTTTAATGATGCCCGATATTGTTTTTGCTGGGTCCGTGACCGTATAATAAAAATTGATTGATTGAATAAACAGTTTGGTGGAGGGGTGTGGGCAGTGCTTTTTTTCTGGAGAAAAAGGTACCGGAACTCTTGGATTACATTTCCTCGGGAGTAGATGGCGATTAAATTGTAATGCAATTAATAGAAGAAAAGGTGCTGGAACTCAGTTCCGGTGAGTTCCACCAGAAAAAAAGCCCTGGGTGTGGGTGTTTTTTCCCCCCCAAAGCTGAGAGCTTACAAGGGGGCTTGTGCACCATTCAGCAAGAGGGTGGCCAAATAAAAAAAAAAAAGGTCCTTTTGCACAACTGAAGGGTACAGGAGCTCTGTCCTCTCTTGTATCCGGCCACCCTAAAAGCCAGTCCTGTAGCCCAGGGCCAGCATCAAGCGTAGGCATGCGTGGGCACCTGCCAAGGGCATGCTGGGAGTTGTAGGCCAAAAACATCGGGGGACCCAAGGTTGGAGAACACTGAGATAGATGGACCAGTGGTCTGACCCAGTGTATGAGGCCGCTTCAGATGTTCATTAGGATTCAGGGAAGCTGAATCCACAGTGGATTCACAGAGTGGTCCACAGAGAGCTCCCTGGACTTCCTCTTCCCCATCGCGACCTGCTTGTTTGCCTGCCCTGCCCTGCCAAGGCCACATAATGGTGAGACGTGAGGAGGAGGAGGAGCAGGAGATGCCATAGCCTGCTGGCTCTCTGCCAAGCAAGCAAGCGGGAGCCATGATGAGGAAGAGGATGAAGGGCAAGCACAGCTCTTGACAGTGGCGATGGGAAGGCACACTCACGGAGGGAGGGGCCCCACCGAGGGTGACTTGCCCAAGAAGCCTCCAAAACCTGGAGCCAGGAGGACTGTAGCCACCTGTGGCTCACGCTGGCTCATCTTGTCTGAGTGTGGAAAGCTAAGCAGGGCCAGGCCTGGTCATTGCTTGGATGGGAGACCCCTCCTCTAGTTTCCTGCATTCAGCAGGGGGTTGGACTCGATGGCCTTGTAGGCCCCTTCCAACTCTGTGATCTATGAAATCTATTTATTTATCATATTTATACCCCACCTTTTTTCCTGCAAGGAACCCAAGGCAGCTTACATAATCCTCCTCCTCTCCGTTTTATCCTCACAACAACAACAACAACCCTGTGAGGTAGGTGAGGCTGAGAGTCAGTGCCTGGCCCAAAGTCACCCAGTGAGTTTCATGGCCGAGCGGGGACTAGAACCTGCATCTCCTGAGTCCCAGTCCAACACTCTCACCACTCTGCCACACTGGCACCCTATGAAACTGCTAAGGGTTCCTAACTGGCCAGAAAGTCTGCTTCTGTGTCTTTAAAAACAGCTTGAGTTGTGGAGGTCAGTAAGAGATGTTGGCTTTCACGGCCTGGAGATCAATATTATCAGCTGCTAAGGACTATGCGTATGGACCTGTTGTTAAAGGCACAGCAGCAGGGACCGGTTGAAAAGTTGGCAGCCCTCCCCAGCTCTAACACTGCACTGCGGTCACTTGGTCACAGCCTGCCCTTTCCTCACCGGCTTCCTGGAGGCTAGAGGCTTCTTTGGTGATAAGCTTTCCTCCTCCAGCGACACCCTGGCTCATCCCCGTGCCCCTTCCGGAAGAGAGGCCGGCTGATCAGCAAGAATCCCCAGCACCTGGAGAAGCGGCCAGCAGGGCCAGGTGAGGTGAGTATAAAAAGATGCCCCTGGGGTGTGGCAAGGACGGCTCCTTCCTTCTGCAGGGCCAGCTAAGATTGCCACTCCGTGATGGGGCTCTGCGGGAGGCTCTTTGTGGTCTTGGCCTGCAGTTTGGCGGCTGCTGCTGCTGCTGCTCAAAGGGGTAACTTGCACATTTTCTCTGGGTTGATGGTTTGTTTGTTTGTTTATTTATTTATTACATTTATACCCCGCCTTTTTTCCTGGTTCTGGTCACTTCTGCTGGGACGGAGGCTTCTTTCTCAACTGGAAAGGGATGTGGGGGGGACTGGATCAGGTGCCTTTCTCTGTGCCCCCCCCCAATCCTCCCACCCATGGAGGCTCTGGAAGGGGAGGGGAGGGGCGAGCCCTACTAGGAATTACTGAGTTGGAAGGGGCCTCCAAGACCGTCCGGTTTAGCCTTCCCCAGGGGCGGTGCTAGGTATCGAAAAGGTCCGGGGCTCTGGCCCTCAGGACCCCCCCAAATTGCACAAATTTGCATATGCTAATTTACATATCCTCTAAAGCAGTGTTCTCCAACCTTGGGTCCCCAGATGTTTTTGGCCTACAACTCCCAGCATGCCCCAGCCAGCATAGCTGGCTGGGGCATGCTGGGAGTTGTAGGCCAAAAACATCTGGGGACCCAAGGTTGGAGAACACTGCTCTAAAGTGTGTGTGTGTGTGTGTGTGTGTGAAACTGACATTTTTGTTAACAGGATCTGACCACGTATTATGTGTCCTTTCGTACGGCTCAGTACGTTAAGTGAGCCTGGACGAGGAGAGAGAATCTGTTATTGTCTGTGTTGAGAAAAGTTAATGTTGGTTTTATATTATTGACTTGACTGTGCTAATTATATTGTGTAGGAGTTTTTGTTGATTTTTCTGTGGTGCTTGCCAAAGCCTGTTTGGCTAAGGAAAATGAAGTTGGCTATCTTTGAACAGGTGTGTGTGTGTGTGTGTGTGTGTGTGTGTCTGTCTTCAAAGGGCCCTGTCTCCTACAGACACCCCTATTTGTATAAAGGGATGTGTGGACGAGGGAGAGAAGGGTGTTTGATTTCAGAAAAAAAACCTCAGGCAGAAGATTCAAGGGGGGGCGGCGGCAGCAGGAGGGGAAGCACATGTGAGCAAAAAGCCAGCTCATCCAGGGGCATCGGATGCAGCAGAGATCCTCGGGGCCCCCGGACCTCTCTTTCAGCAAGTGCCCCTGGGCAGCAGGGTGCTGGGGCAGAGGGCCTCCCAGAGATTCGGGGCTCCAAGTGAAAGGTTTGGGGCTCCAGCCCCTAGTGGGCCGCCCCCTAACACCACCCATCTGGCCTTCCCCAATGTGGTGCCCTCCAGACATGTGTTGGCACTGCAGCTCCCATAATTCCCAGCCAGCATGGGAAATGGCTGGGGATTATGGGGGTTGCAGTCCAACACCCCTGGAGGCACCGCACTGGGGAAGCCTGAGCTAGTTCAGACCCCTGCTGATGCAGGAAATGCACTGCTGCAGCAGCCCCCCTGTCCTCCTGTGCTACTTTTAAGGCATGAGGCCTCTGGTTGAGGAAGAAAACCCATTGTCTGTGGGTGTGTGAAACAGGAGGGAAGAAGGCCCCTTATATCCTGCTGGGGAGGCATGCCTGAATCTTATTTAGGAAGTCTGGATCGCTAACGGGTCCATGAACTGCCCTTACCGGGCTTTGATATTTACAACAGCAGACCTGTAAGGTGAATCAGCGGCTGTGTTCATACATAATCCTAGACCAGCTTTTCCCAGCTGGGTGTCCACCGGATGTATTGGACTACAGCTCCTATCATCTCCTACCAGCATAGCTGGCTGGGGATGATGAGCCACGGCAGGCCTTAGGCTTGTGTGTGCTCCCCTCTCTGTGGCAGCCGCAAGGAGGAGTTTGGAAGCTTTCGCTTCTGTTGCATAGATTTCATAGATCATAGAGTTGGAAGAAGCCTACAAGGCCATCGAGTCCAACCCCCTGCTCAATGCAGGAAACTAGAGGAGGGGTCTCCCATCCAAGTAATAACCAGGCCTGACCCTGCTTAGCTTTCCACACTCAGACAAGCTGAGCCAGCGTGAGCCAGAGGCCTTTTTGTGTTTAACTTAACCGTGGCTTGTTGTCATGTCTGAACCAGGGCAAATGGCGATCCATCCTTCCTGTAGCTTCTTGAAACAAGTCACCCAAACGAAGCTGAAAACAAACGTTTGCCTTGCCGCTGTGCCAAAAACAGCCCTTGCCCACCCGTACCTACTATGAGCGGGTGGACCGCTGCACTGGGAAGTGAACCCCGTGTTGCTAAGACCTGGCTTCCTGCATTGGCAGGGAAATGGGCTGGATGACCTTGGAGGTACCTTCCAACTCACTGATTCTGTTCCGTGAATGAACTGGACTTGCCTCTTCTCCACTGTGGATCTTACTTCTATCATGCTTGGTTTGCAAGGAGCATCGCGCGGTGGTGAACATCTTTCCTTACTGTCTGCCTCCCCTTCACGACCCTGTGACTGTGAGATAGGCAGGGCTCTCCAAGCTTGGGTCCCCAGATGTTGCTGGACTACAGCTCCCAGAATCCCTTGCCATTAGCCATGCTGGCTGGGTATGCTGGGAGCTGTAGGCCAGCAAAATCTGGGGACCCAAGGTTGGAGAGCCCTGGGCTGGAATGAGGATGATGGGGCAGAGGTCACCCAGAGACCTTCATAGGCTGAGGAAGAGACTCGAACCCTGGCCTCCAACCCATGCTCTGTTGCACTGCAATAACGTTAATGCTGCTTGTCTCGCTATCGAGTCCTTTTGGGTTTGCATTAGCCTTGACTCTTCTCTCTCATTCAGTGCCTGCCTCCTCGGTGATCTATGAATGCAACAGAACCAGCATCCACCTGGTTGTCAAGAGGGACCCTTGGGGCACCGGTGTTGGACTGGACCCACGGTACCTGCACCTGGGCAGCTGCTCCTCCTCCTTCGAGAACAATCGCCAGGGCCTCGTCCACTTTCAGTACTACTTGAAGGAATGTGGCATTGCACGGCTGGTGAGTGTGTGCTGGGGAGCTTCGACGGCCAGACTGGGCTTGGGCAGACTGGGGCTGAAGAACTTGGAGCCTCATAATAGTAGAACCCAGCATGGCTGGGGATGGTGGGAGCTGTAGTCAAACACACCCGGAGGGCCCCAGGTTGGACAAGGCTGGTCTGTAGACCGACATGGGCGGTGCAGACAGAAGCCAGCCCAGGGGGGTGTGAGTGAGCATTGTAGAAGTACCGTTGGAGTTGGCAGAAACCGCTTGAGGAATATGTGCCGGGACACTGCGGTTCCTTGGGGCGAAGCATCGGCATTCTTGTTGAGGTTAACGTCCAGGTCTGATTCTGGCAGGCATCGGGCAGGATGGTCGAGCACTCCGCCCACCTGGTCTACAAGCCGCCGTCCACGCAAGGCAGACTCTACGGCAGCCCTTTCACGGAGAGGATAAACTGCACGGATTACAAGTAAGCACCGAGTGTGGGCACTGGGGGAAAAAAAAAAGACTCCCTGGTGGAGAAGACCGATTTTGACAGTATTAAAGCTGTGGGGTGGATCTGGAAGTACTTCGCCCCAAAGCACACCTTTTTGAAAACAAGTCGAGCTCTTCCTGACACTTTGCTGTAAGCTTTGTTTTGATTCATTAATGCAGCAATCCTGTGGCCACCTAGACAGTGTCTAGGTGGCCATAGGATTGTTTGTACTGCCAGGTCCGAGGTCGGAAAATCACTCCAACCTCGGAGCTGGGTATCCCCCCCCCGCCCCCGTCGCAGCTGGCATGGGAAGAACCACACTGGCTGCTTCTCTGAGGTCAGAAGAGCAACCTCAGAGAAGGGGTTTAGTGGGCGTTCCGGGGAGCTGGGAGGGGAGGAGACTGGTGCTGCCAAGATACGTATCCTGGCAGCGCCTCCGCATCCTTCCGTCCCCCTCCAAAGTGCCACAGTCAGACAGCCGAAATCGGCTGTCTAGCTGTTTTGCCGAGCGGGAGGAGCGTGGAGGCAACCTTCGCCTCCGTGCTTCTCCCACTCTGCATAGGATGCCTGCAATCCTCCCAATTCGGAGGCGGGTTACAGGCATCCCCATAGGATCGCGTCCTAAATTTGTCTGTCCATCTTTCTTTGTCTTCAAAAGTGTGGTTTTGTGCATTTGGTTCTTTTCGTCTCACCAGTTTGCCTCCTGGGGAATGAGTATTTTGTGACCAGCCATGCCCAGAGTAGTAGCCATTTTATGAATGGCAAGCCCTTGTGGGTGCTCTCACAAAATGGCTGCCACAACACACCCTCAAAATTCCAAATGGGACTAGGGTCCCCAACCTCCCCCACAAAGGTTGGGGACCCTAGTCCATATCAAGGGGCACTGGCTGCCAGTCCATGTCCGGGCCCGATTCAAAGTGCTCGTATTAACGTGCAAAGGCCTAAACGGCTTGGTGCCAGGTTCCCTGAAGGATCGTCGTCTCCTATATGTACCAGCCCAGACCCCTAAGATCATCCTCAGTGGTCCTTCTCCAGGAGCCCCTGCCAAAGGAACTGAGGCAGGTGGCTACTAGGAAGAGGGCCTTTTCTGCTGTGGCACCCCAATTGTGGAATGAACTTCCCAGAGAGGCTCACCTCACACCTACATTGTGTTCCTTTCTGTCACCAGGTGACAGCCTTCTCATTTTCTCAGGAAGTTTCATCTTTTAGTCTCCGTTGTTTTAAATCCTTTACTGTATTTTAAATCTCGGTACTACTGCTAGGTTCTATTTCAGCTGTTCCTTCTATTTTATCTTGTAGTTTTGAATTTTTATACTGTATTTTATGTTGTATTTTATGGTTTTCATTGTTGTGAACCTCCCAAAGAGCTTCAGCTATAGGGCGGCGGTATAGAAATGTAATAACCTCCCTTGTGGACTGTAAGGGGTAACCTCCCTTGTGGACTGTGGGAATGCTGTGGACATTATATATCTGGACTTCAGCAAAGCTTTCGACAAAGTGCCTCATGATATCCTGATTAGTAAGCTAGCTAAGAGTGGGCTAGATGGAACAACTATCAGGTGGATCCACAATTGGCTAAAGAATCGGACTCAAAGAGTGCTTATCAATGGTTCCTTCTCAAACTGGGGAGAGGTAACGAGCGGGGTACCACAGGGCTCGGTCCTGGGCCCGGTGCTCTTCAACATTTTATTAATGACTTGGATGAGGAGGTACAGGGAATGCTTATCAAATTTGCAGATGACACAAAGTTGGGTGGAACAGCTAATACTCTGGAAGACAGAAACAAAATTCAAAGTGACCTCGATAGGCTGGAGCGCTGGGCCGAAAACAACAGAATGAAATTTAATAGGGATAAATGCCAAGTGCTGCACCTAGGGAGAGGAAACCAAATGCAGAGTTACAGAATGGGGGACACTTGGCTCAACAATACTACAAGTGAGAAGGATCTTGGAATTGTGGTAGATCACAAACTGAATATGAGCCAGCAATGCGATGTGGCTGCAAAGAAGGCAATGCAATTTTGGGCTGTATTAATAGAAGTATAGCTTCCAAATCGCGGGAAGTGATAATTCCCCTTTACTCGGCACTGGTTAGGCCTCATCTTGAGTACTGCGTCCAGTTCTGGGCACCTCACTTTAAGAAGGACATAGACAAACTGGAGAGGGTTCAGAGGAGGGCAACAAGGATGATAAAGGGACTGGAAACAAGGCCCTATGAGGAGAGACTGAAAGAACTGGGCATGTTTAGCCTTCAGAAGAGGAGACTGAGGGGAGATATGATCGCACTCTTCCAGTATTTGAAGGGATGTCACACAGAGGAGGGCAAAGATCTCTTCTCGTTCATCCCAGTTTGCAGGACACGGAATAATGGGCTCAAGTTACAGGAACCTAGATTCCACCTAAACATCAGGAAAAATTTCCTGACTGTCAGAGCAATAAGACAATGGAATCAACTACCTAGGGAGGTGGTGGGCTCTCCCAGTCTGGAGGCATTCAAGGTGCAGCTGGACAGACATCTGTCAGAGATGCTTTGACCTGGATTCCTGCATTGAGCAGGGGGTTGGACTCGATGGCCTTGTAGGCCCCTTCCAACTCTACTTTTCTATGATTCTATGATAAATAAATAGATAAAATAAGGTGATTTGCTGCTGCTAACACCCATTGCCAAACGTCTCCTCTCCAAGCCTGACCGTCTGCTCCTGTCTTCTAGGGCAGAGCACTTGATTCCTGCACAGGGGTCATTGGTGACTGGCCAACTGTCGGCTTCCAGCATGCTGCTGTTCACCGGAAAGCTAATGAATGGTACGGTAGGCATGATCCAGCTCCTGTTGTGTGAAATATGGAGTGCCTCCCCTGCCTGATCCCTAAAGACTTAGGATGCATTAAAACTCTCTATTTCCTGAAGACCTGCAGAGAAGGGGGCCTGATGGAAGCTGATTCCGGAGGTGCGGGGCCACCACGGAGAAGGCCCTCTCCCTTGTACTCACCAGTCCAACTGCCCTTGGTGGCGGGCAGGTGAGAAGGGCTTCTGCTGATGACTTCAGAGTGAGGGCAGGGGAGAAGGCAAGCCTCCGAGTAACTTGGGCCCAAACCATTTAAGGCTTTAAAAAAGATTAACACCAGCCCTTTAAATTGGACTTGGGAGCACACTGGCAGCCAGTGCAGCTGGCACAGTTTCGATGCCGCATGAGCGGAGCCCAGTGCTGATCAGCAGACCACATACGCTGCAGATGCATTGCACTGATGGGATACATGAGCATCTCTACTGACGACCCTAAGGAGCAGGCTTGTGTGTACAAGGGGCAGCCTTCCGCACCCTCGTCCCGAATCGTAAAGGGAATCCAAGTATGCCCCCTTGCTTTGCAAACTTAAAACACACTGGACTCTGCACATCTGAAACGGCTCCATCCCTCGAATGTGTTTCTGGGACTTCTGGGAAAGGCAAGCCCAAGGAAAAAAACGCTATCCGGTAATGCGGCTTGCCTCCGTGAGCATTCCCTCTCATGCGCTGGCTCTTGTCTCTTTGCAGAGGACTTCAGTGCGCCGTCTGACTCGGCGGTCTTTCTCCTGGGCTCCCAGATCCACATTGAGTTTGCCGTGCAGAGCTCCTTCCACCAGCCTCTGCGGGTCTTTGTGGACGAGTGCATAGCTGCTGCCACGCCAGAGCTGAACAGATCTCCCAGGAATTACAGCGTTGTTGCAAACCACGGGTGAGTGCGTGCATCCCAGATGTTTTTGGCCTACAACTTCTGCTCTGGAGCACAGAAGACTTCTTAGGCGTATATGCCAGCCGCCTTCCCCAACCTGGTGCCCTCCAGATGTTTTGGACGACAACTCCCAACATTCCTGACCCATCGGCCCTGCTGGCTGGGGCTGATGGGAGTTGAAGTCCAAAGCCTCTGGAGGGGCACCAGTTTGGGGAAGGCTGGATTCTAGATGAGGCTGGGAAGGGTGGCCGGGCAACACGGCGAGAGGCTAATTGCCAAGTGGGCAGGACCGGTGCAAGGCAGTTTGGTGCCTTAGGCAAGATCAGATATTTAGCGCCCCCCCTTCCCACTTGAGAGCGCTGTGTTTTTTTTCAAGGCGTTTCTGGCGCCCCTTTTAGCCCTGCGCCCTAGGCGGCTGCCTAGTTGGCCTAATGGTAGCACCGGCCCTGCAAGTGGGGCAGTTCCCGAAGTGGAACAGGAAGTCCAGGACATATTGATTGGAACAGGAAGAAGCCTGCCCAGAGTGTGGCAAAATATAGGCCTGTGACTTATGCTTGCTCAGCTTGTCTGAGCGTGGAAAGCTAAGCAGGGTCAGGCCTGGTTATGACTTGGATGGGAGACCCCTCCTCTAGTTTCCTGCATTGAGCAGGGGGTTGGACTCGATGGCCTCGTAGGCCCCTTCCAACTCTATGATCTATAAAATCTATAAGGATGAGTGTTTTACTTTTCCTCCAAGGAGCTTGGGCTGCATGTGTGGCAGAACTGGCATGGGCAGAGGGAAGATGACAAGGCAGCCAATTGTGTGTGGTGGGGAGGGTGTGGCTTGCCTCCCCCCACCCCTCCCTGCATCATACAGGAGGGGGCCGGTCATGCTTTGTGCCCTGTGCAGCAACTCAAGTGCCCGGATTAATTTCTCAAGCTGCCTGTGGCACCTGGCTTTATGCATCTCTGTACAAACAAAGCCACTGATAAACCATCCTCTAGCAGATGCATCATCATATCCTTTAGCTCTGATGTGCTTTTATTTCTTGGGCTTTGGGGCAGGTGTGTTGTGGATGGCAAGGTTGCCGATTCCCGGTTCCTCCCCAGAAAGGCTCCTGAAGTGATCCACCTTTCTCTGCAGGCCTTTGAATTTGTGGGGTTAGCCACTGATGTAAGTAACTGAACCATGACCATTCGCACCATCTTTTCCTACGTTGAAATAACCTTAGCTCTTGCATACATATATAAATCCTTGACTTACTTTATTTGCCCTTCTCTCTGGCTTCGGCAACTCTTCGGCAGGCAGTTACCGTACCAAACCATTCATGCATACTGTTTGCAATCTTGAGAACTAGGAACTTGTTTAATGGCGCATCCTGTGCATTTGCAAAGCACACGTTCATGCTCGCATGCATGGATCTTCATCAGGGGTGGACAACTTGTGGCCCTCCAGATGTTCTGCCCTACTACAACTCCCATCAGCCCTAGCCAACATAGCCAATGGGAGTTGTAGGCCAAAACATCTGGAGGGTCTCAAGTTGCCCATCCCTGGTTTATATGTATTGCCCAAACAGGGCAGCTAGACTGCTAACTGGGTCTGGCCAATATGATCATATTATGCCGATACTTTGCCATGCACAATGGCTGCCTGCCAGTCTGCTTCCAGGCCCAATTCAGAGTGAATGGCTTGGGGCCAGGTTATCTGAAGGAGCACCTTCTCCCATACTTACCTGTCCTTCTCTAGGCGCCCCTGCCAAATAAGGCAAGGTAGTTTGCTGCAAGAAGGCCTTTTCAGTGGTGGCACCCCATCTGTGGAATGCCCTCACCAGAGAGGCTCACCTGGAAAGTGACGGTCCTTCCGGTGCCAGGTAAAGACCTTCTTGTTCTCCCAAGCTTTTAAAGAAATATTTTAGTGCATTTAGACCTCTACAAAGTTTTGCTTTTAGCCGATGGGCTTACTTTGGTTATTATGTGCTGCTGATCTTACTTTGCGTGATTTTATCTTGTGCTGTCTTATTTTATTATGATTTTATGTTTTATGTTTTTAATTTACTTGTACACTGCCTAGAGAACTTTGGTGACTGGGTGGTCTAAAAGTGAAGTAAACAAAATAGCAGTGATCATCTATAGGAGAATGGCTCGTGCTGTTGGTCTTCAGTGTGCAGCTGGGTTTGAGGGTCTCTCTGACATATGCAAGAATAAAGGACCATGTGGCATACGTAAAAGCCCTGGATGGAAGCTGCAACCCATGGTAGTTCTACTCCTGGTCTGTGCAGGTGGACTGAAAATCCACCTGGTACCCATCGTGGGTTGTCGTGTCATGTGAACCCAGACCAATTTTCCCCCAGGATGGCTTGTGCATGCGCAACAAGCTGCCCCAACGACCCATGGGTTGTTGTACCCAGGATGGGTTGTTATGTCATATGAACCTGGGCGACCGACCCAGTCATGGATACCAGGAAACGGTTAGCGAGCCCCATGGCAAGAGCGGCAAAAACCCCTAAACACTTCTGCTCTTGCCATGGGGCTACCAGGTGGGTGCCGGTACCAGTGCCAGCCACCCCCCAAGTGCCCAAGCGGCACTTGGAGGCAGCTGGCACTGGCTTTCCGGCCCTTCGCTACCACTGCCATGAGCTGTTTTGGGCTTGCCCTTAACCTTTTTGGGGGGGGCGGGACAGGGAGAGCGCAAACGCCGGCTGTCAAGCTGGCTTTCACGATCCCCATTTGGGCGGCTATGAGCAGTCCCTGCAAAGTGCCCCAGCGGGACATTAGAAGGGCTGCCTGTGGTCGCCCAGCCGTTTCTTTTTAAAAAATTGTGCAAATTTAAAAAAAAATAAAAAAAAATTAGCCACACGTGCGCAACTGCAAACCTTCCAGAAGGCAAGCTGTCAAGAAAAACTAAAGATGCAAGGGATCTTTGGCTGTGAAAACAGGTTTTTTTTGGGGGGGGGATTTAAACCCCCTTCACAGCAAGACAGCTGGCTTTCGCGTTCTCAAAAACAAGCAAACAAGTTTAAAAAGGAAGAAAGCCACAGCAAGCCTGAGATGGCTTCTGGTGGGGACGACGACTCCTCATTCTTCCCGTGGTGTCCCCTGGGATACCCATGGGAGGACCGAGGTGGGAAGAAGGGGGCCAACATCTCACATTGAGCCCGATCGTCCGCCGGGCTCACCGTGGGTTGTTCACATGGCGACCAACCCAGCATGGCTTATTGCCAGGGTGGGTTGTTGTGACATGCAGCAAGCGCACCCAATATTAAAAAAAAAAATTAAAACTACAGTATTAAATACAAATAACGAAATAAAACCTAGCAGCAGTGTAAAGATTTAAAACAGAGTAACAGATTTAGAACAACAGAAACTGAAAGACTAAAATGCCTGGGGAAATAAGAAGGTCTTCACCTGGCTCCAGAAAGAACACAACATAGCTGCCAGGTGAGCCTCTCTGGGAAGTTCATTCCACAGCCGGGGTGCCACAGCAGAAAAGGCCCTCTTCCTAGTAGCCACCCACCTCACTTCCTTTGGTGGTGGGGTCCCGGAGGTGGATGGCTGAGGATGATCTTACGGTCTGGGCAGGTATATGGGAGGAGATGATCCTTCAGGTAACCTGGCCTCAAGCTGTTTAGGGCTTTGAATGTTAATACCTGCACTTTGAATTGGGGCCCGATTCTTAGTGTGTGCCTGCCTGCCTGCCTGCACCATTATTTTGCAGCTGGCTCCGGTTGGTGGACCTCGGGGATCTAATAAAAAAATTAAGTAGATCCCACAAGTTTGAAGTCTGCCCACCCCGGCAAAAGTGCACGACTTCACGAGTACCACATGCACCCAAAATGTAGTCCGTACAAACAAACTGAAGCCGCTTAGGACAGTTCCTACACAAAAGCTGGGACGTGATTTAAACATTAATAATAGCTAATATTTGCCGCGGTCTTCCTCTTCCAGATCTACCTTCACTGCCAGCTTCTAGTCTGGGACCCACAAGTCCTCACCGATCCCACAAGGAAGGCCTGCTCATTTCGCAGGGACACCAACGGGTAAGGGATTGTGGGAAATCACTTTTTTTTGCGGAAGGGATGAAATGAGCAACGGCTGCTGGCTATCGGGATGTGAAAGACCAATACGGAGAGGCTCATTCCAGGGGTCGCGGGGCCCGTTCCAGAATCAGCATTCATCTCCTCGAATGAAGAGGCTTTTAAAACGGTTCAGCGTGCCTCTTTATTGGCTGCAAGTAGCAGTGGATTTCCTACATCAGTAGGGAGTTCGACGAGATGATCTTTTGAGAAGACATGGAAGATGCTGCTGCTGACTGAGGCAGGCAGGGGGAGGTGAAACGTGGGACATTTATTTGTTTGTTTATTTATTTAATTTTTAAGTTTTAACTGGGAACCGCACCAGCTTCTGTGAAATGGATATTTGGTTGTGCTTTGTTGGGGACAAATGTGTGATTTGGCACTTGAGCACATACTCAGCCACTGCCTTGTACTTGGTTTTGTGGCCAAGTTACTTGTCTCTGAGCCTCATTTTGCTTTGTTTTCTGTGCAACAGGCGCTGGAGCAGAAAACGGTGCGTTTCAAAGCGTGGTTTTGAGTTTGGTTGCTCTGCCTTGCACTTAGATTCTGGAGCAAGTTACTTTTATTTTAGCCTCATCACTTTGCCTTCTGTGAAATGGGTGTTTTGTGACTGACCACAGCCACCGTGGAAAGCCGTTTTGTGCACGGGCAAGCCCCTGCCACGGCAGCCATTTTGTGAGAGTGCCCATGACTCTCTCAACATTCCAAATGTGCTGCAAAAAGGTTGGGCATCCAACCTATCGCCTTTCACCGTAGCACCTGGTGAATGATTCCCAACGTGCATGCGGACACTGCATGGCGTACCTAGATTCCGGGGCTGATGCTCTTCCGCTCTCTTCCAGATGGGAGCTCCTCGACGATTCCTCCAGTTCTGTGTGCAGCTGCTGCGACTCGGTGTGCCAACCCGCTGGGTCTCGCCATAAGAGAGACTCCGAAGGTAGCTATCTCTTTGATTCAGTAACGGAGTCCCCTGAAAAATGGGACTCTGCAGAAACTGAATTGGCCTTTCCAAGACCTGAATCTGTTCTGCGCCGAGAGCCCCAGTTCCTTATTACCCGGTGCAGTGGGGGGGCTGGTGACGCCGATGTCAGTGGGGCTGCATATCCGCTCCGGATTTTATTCTCCGCTTCAAAGGAGCTTTCCGTGGTGCCGAACCCCTATCCCCCAAATAGGTTTGGCAACCTGGATAGCTCCTTAAAAGTTCAGAGTAAAACCTGGAGCGGATATGCGGCCCCGCTGATATTGGCGTCACCAGCCCCCAATGCCAGAAAAGCCAAATTCTGCATTTGGAGTGAGTGATGTGAACTTGGCTATGTGTCTGCATTGTTCTGCTTCTGAAACTAGAAATTGTCCGGTAGAGGGAGAAGACCTCAGGGCCGTGGTAGGAGCTGCCTTAGTCATATCCATATCCATCCACATAGGGGTATCCTGCAGCCCATCTTATATATCCATCCAGCCCTGTGTTGTATCTGTCTGGCAGCAGCTTGCCCAGGCTTCAAGCGGAGAAGCGGCTTTTTCGTCACCTGCTACTCGATCCTTCTAAACTGGTGATGCCCGAGGATTGGACCTGGCAGGTTCTCCGTGCGTAGCTGGGGCTCTACCTGCGGGCTTCTCTCTACACGAGGCGTTTATTGTGTGCGCATGATTCCTCGCGCACGGTAGTGTGCAGGTGCTTTACACGACCTCCTCCTCTTCCGGGGCCTCTCCTGTGCTTCCCAAGCATTTCCGTGGCTTTTTTTTTTTTTTTTTTAGATCGAGGAAAGTCTGGAATTATCTGGAAACTGCGGTATGAGAAGCTCGTGTATTTTTGCAGTTCCGCTATACTGCAGCGCCACCTTGTGGTTGTGTAATGGAACATATAGAAAGGCAGAGAAGGACACACACACACGGACACACACATCCTTGGGGGGGAAAAAACACATGTAAAGGAGGCAGTCGTAAAGAACCTGGAAGCAGAAGCCTTGATAACATGATGGGTTAAAAGCCTCATGTAGAGAAAGCCCTGACCAACCGTCCCTCTCTAGAACATTTCTCTCTAGTTAATGAGGTCCAGGAGCACTGTTTTTCATAAAACGAGTAAGTCTCAAGGATGGACAAAGACTCCCCGCTTGCTTAGCAAAACCTACAGCTGTGCAGGATGCGTGGACCTCTCCTGAAAAATCGATGTCTGTCTGGGATGGAGGGAGGTTGGCACTTTCATTTTCCTAAGATGTAGGAAGGGGGATCCTCTTGCTCCATTTCAGGTTCTCAATGGAGTTGGCCCACTGCAGGTCTCGTTGGTGGTTGGCCGCTTGACGATTCGGAGATCAGCTCAGAATGCAGGCCACTACAAGTGGGATTCCAACAGTTCCTTTGCTGTCAAGAGTCACAAAGGTAAGATCAGCAAGAGAGCTGAGCTACACTGGACGGTAAGTCTTCACATCTGCGGTGCAGGTTTTAATAGGCAAATTGCGTTGGCCTGGGGGAAAGCTGACCATTAATTGGATCAGAGCAGGCGTATGTGAGAGGGGAAGTCGATCTTTCATCCCCTGGGGGAAACTCCCTGTTAAGTTGCTGTTTGCTGCACAGTTGGGTTACTAATGGCAGACCAGCCTGTTTGGTTGCTGCACTCATCAGGAGAAACCCTCCTGGTAGTTCCCAAGATTTTAGCGCTCCAGTGTCCCTCACAGCTCAGAACAGGGCCTTGAGTGTCATGGCACCTGCTTTCTGGAGCTCCGTGCTACTACAGAATTAGGCAGACCAGACGTCAACCCTTCTGGGTTTTCGGCCCCTACTGAAAACATACCTTTTCCAACAGGCATTCCCAGGAAGGTAATCTTGTCCTCTGTATGAAGATTATGTCACTTAGAGATTTCCTTAACATAAGGGAGTCTGATAGGGATGGATGAACAAGGGATTTTTGCGATCGCTGAGAATCTCCAAAAAACGCCCCCTTGAAGCTCGGCTCGCTTTGTTTCTTGCACTGGATTGTGCTCTGTATTTATTTATTATTTATTTATTATATTTATACCCCGCCGTTTTCCTTCAAGGAACCCAAGGCGGCTTACATAACTCCTCCTCCTCCTCATCCATTTTATCCTCACAACAACCCTGTGAGTAGGTTAGGCCTGAGAGTCAGGTGACTGGCCCAAGCACCCCAGTGAGTTTCATGGCTGAGCGCGGACTAGAACCCAGGATCTCCCGAGTCCCAGTCCAACACTCTCACCACTACGCCACACTGGTCCTACATTTCGTTCAAAGGGGAAACTGCACCGTTCCAATGGGGAAGTGCCCTTTTTTAAAAAAAATAAAGTGCGCACTTCCCCCGTAGAGTAAAGCATGAAAATGCGTGCTTTTTGAAAAATGCAAACTTTTGGGGTGCTTTTTTTTTTTTTTAAATGCAAACACAAGTTTGGGAAAATGGTGACATTTTCCTGAAAAGGATGCTCTTCCCTGCGTTCGTGTTTGGGGTTGTGAACGGGACATGTTGTGTGCATGATTTGTGAACATAAACAAATTCTCATGCATCCGTAATAAATATTGCTTAAATAAAAATAAATAAATACTAGCTCCGAAGAGGGATTCTCCTCAGCAATATACAGGCCTGTGGCTCACGCCGGCTCAGCTTGTCTGAGTGTGGAAAGCTAAGCAGGGTCAGGCCTGGTTCTTGCTTGGATGGGAGACCCCTCCTCTAGTTTCCTGCACTGAGCAGGGGTTGGACTTGATGGCCTTGCAGGCCCCTTCCGATCATGACCTCCACACCTGTTTTGACCCCCACTCATGAATGGTCTGTCCCAGCCCAGCTGCTGCACTTTGCGCGTGAATACTTGCACTTGAAATGCAAAGATTTATTAGTGTGTGTGGTTTGGCTCTACTACTTTTGGGCTTTGGGGAAGATTTCTCCAGGTCTGCCTTCCCCAATCTGATGCCCTCCGGACGTGTTGGTCTACAACTCCCAGAATCCCCCAGCTAAGCTGGCTGGGGGATTCTGGGAGTTGCTGGCCGATACATCTGGACTGGAGGCCGCCAGGCTGGGGAAGGCTGTTTGAAGTCCTCAGCTCCACAACAAGGAGGCAGACTCTGGGAACGGTCTACACATGGCTTATATTTGTGGGTTGGAAGCCGGGGGGGGGCTCTCTGCAGTCGTCGTCCCCCCCCCCCCGCACCACCAAGGCCTGCGCTAAACTAATGCTCTTCAGCACAACTGGTTGATGCTGCAGGATCGGCAAATGCCGTCGCATCCTTAACTGGGATGTGAAGCGGCGCACATCGGATATCCAGTGGGCCCAGCCGCCTCCCAAGTTTGGGGCGGTGTGCTCTGGGGAGTGCCCATGCTTCAGTTTCGCTCTAGAGCTCGAGCGTTTTGCGGGCAACGTGGTGGTCTCTCGGACAAATCCGTGCAGCATTTTGCGCGGCAGCGCTTGCCCTCCGAAGGACCTGGAGCGCTTGAGGGATGGCCCCGGGGGAGAGGTGGATGCCCGCAGGTGGCCCGAAGCAGGCGGGACAGGCACGGCAAGGGGGGAAGTCAGTCAAGTCAGTTTATTACGGTCATAGACCAGCAGGAACGGGGGGAAGCCGTTCAGCAGCTGGGTTTGG